>VYZV01025148.1:105905-134076 GCA_013401275.1 Pandion haliaetus | reverse complement strand
CTAGTTAGCACAAAAGTGGCCCAGAGTCTGGAACTATACTTCAGCCACTGCCCTTAAATGGACTGTATAGTAGGTTACAACAGCTAAACCTTTGCTTCTATTTTATTGCCTCAGTCACAAGGTTTTAAGCTCTATTTATACAAGTGGTTTGAGTTATAAAACACACATTATTACTTATAAGCAATTGAAAATAGTCTCCCAGACAAACAGAGATCTGGCCACCTGAACTGTAAGTTTGCCTAGCAAAACTATAATTTGATAGGTGTGCGACAAATGGTAGATATCCGGCACTAATTCTTCTGCATGTCATTTGATACAAAGATGTAAGGAAAACAGTAGCAGAAGTATACACAGTTATTTCTCATTTAAGTCACTAGGAAAATTATTGGGAAATTGCAAATGTCTCCCATTAACTTTTTAACTTTATTAGTATGTTTTCAATTTAGCTGACAAGCTCCTCTTTGCAGGTCCTCCAGGAATGTGTAGAAAAATAAGGCACTTGATAAAATGTTTCCATGCAGAATTTGGTTTCAGCTATGCAGTGAAATGTACACACTCGAGGGCAGACTTAGGCTTTTTCCTCTTTAGGCTGGTGGGAACTGGAAACATTAGAGAAAAAATGCTTTGCTCTCCTAAAGATAGGCTTTTTAAATAATGCACCTTACATACCTAAAGAGAAGCAAGTATGGAAGCTAAAATTTGCGAGAAGTAAGAAAAATATTCACGTTAAAAGGAATAAAGAAATTTCTGAGTCTTCTACTGACGAATGACTCGGGACTTAATCTTGCTGCCATTGAAGTCAAAGCAAATAATTTAAATCAAATTGGACCTCCTTCTAACACAAGAATAAGGGCAAGTATATCTGGAGTAACTCGAATAAAACCTATCCCAAAAGTGTGGAATTTTCTGTGGCTACATAGGATCGCAGCCAACTTTAAGGCTTCTTCTGTTTCTGGTAAGCCTGGGTAAAATTTTCAAAGTCAGCTAAGTGTCCTTGAAGTCTCAGTCCTTGAAGAGACTTAGGCACTTCAGAAACTTTTACTCCATACCTCTTTCCAAACCACTTTTGTGTGTTTGCCTCCAACACATGCCCTTTAAATTGATGCCATGAGTGCACTTTGTACTGGAATGCAGCCAGCAGCCGGCAGTATAAATAGCTGCTCTGCTTAATCACAAAAGGAACGTTGTTTTCTTTTAGACTCCTAGCATCATCAGTATAAAAATCCCGTTTCAGAAAATTTCAAATTCTGAACTTTATGTGTTCATTTAAATACTTCCAAATATGTTTTCTAGCAGATAAATATGAATTCAAGATGAACACCAAAAAAACAGTATTTATGTTTTCTTTGCTGCAGGGAGTAGCTTTTGGTAAAAACTAGGATAATAGATCTAAATCTCTATAACATGCTAGCAGTTTTAAGTGGAACTTCCCTTCAACTCCAAAGAAAAAAGCCTGCTTTCAAATTTTTATCACGATATTGCTCTACCCCAGTTAATATTGCCCACCATGAGTATTGCAAGCTGTGCTATAGAAGGCGACCAGCTAAACCTTAGAAGAGCTTGGAAGGGAAATGCTGCTGTTGCTACTTTACAGATGGCTAAACAGAGTCGGAGAACAAGCTATATCCCTTTATGCTCTCCATCAGATCATACTGAACACCACAGAGTTGACTTTTCTTATTTCCTTAATTCATGCTCTGGGTAATAGAATTTTGTGCATATGTGCACACAGCCCACAACCCCCTTAAATCTAATTAAGGTGCTTTCACTGATTAAAAATAAACATTTTAGGTTTTGACCATTCTAAGCATTTCTCAGTCTACAGGATGAATAAGACTTGAGCAGGGTTTGGCTAAGCAAGTACAGTTGGCACTAACTTCAACTTTATTCTACCTTGTGGCAGTAGATTAACACGGTATCCGCATANAATCATATATTTAAATGGCACCCTTTTGCAAGCCTCAAGATACAAGGCAAAGTTACCACTGTTAGCCTGTACCCTTTAGCAGAGCGTGTGGAAGTGTCTTGGTTCACAATAACTAACCAAGGCTCACTGAAAGAAGCAGCAATCATTACAGCTGCTTTATTAGGATAATAATAATCCTAATTATAGAAAAAAAATGTATTTTNTGTTTGGAAGTGTTCAGGGCCAAACCCTGTAGCCCGCACTGAGGCATGGCTTCAGCTGGCTTCATCGGTGGTGTTGCCTGAGTCAGGACTGCCAGGGCATTCTTGTTCATGGGAGCATTGCCGCTAGCCCTTGCCCACCAGAGCCCACAGTAGGCAAATGCCTGTGGTCTTCAGGACCACCTAGAGGGCTTGGTGACAACAGCACTGTTGCAATGTATGCTACATGCTGCTTTTAATTAGTCNCAATTTAGCTGACAAGCTCCTCTTTGCAGGTCCTCCAGGAATGTGTAGAAAAATAAGGCACTTGATAAAATGTTTCCATGCAGAATTTGGTTTCCGCTATGCAGTGAAATGTACACACTCGAGGGCAGACTTAGGCTTTTTCCTCTTTAGGCTGGTGGGAACTGGAAACATTAGAGAAAAAATGCTTTGCTCTCCTAAAGATAGGCTTTTTAAATAATGCACCTTACATACCTAAAGAGAAGCAAGTATGGAAGCTAAAATTTGCGAGAAGTAAGAAAAATATTCACGTTAAAAGGAATAAAGAAATTTCTGAGTCTTCTACTGACGAATGACTCGGGACTTAATCTTGCTGCCATTGAAGTCAAAGCAAATAATTTAAATCAAATTGGACCTCCTTCTAACACAAGAATAAGGGCAAGTATATCTGGAGTAACTCGAATAAAACCTATCCCAAAAGTGTGGAATTTTCTGTGGCTACATAGGATCGCAGCCAACTTTAAGGCTTCTTCTGTTTCTGGTAAGCCTGGGTAAAATTTTCAAAGTCAGCTAAGTGTCCTTGAAGTCTCAGTCCTTGAAGAGACTTAGGCACTTCAGAAACTTTTACTCCATACCTCTTTCCAAACCACTTTTGTGTGTTTGCCTCCAACACATGCCCTTTAAATTGATGCCATGAGTGCACTTTGTACTGGAATGCAGCCAGCAGCCGGCAGTATAAATAGCTGCTCTGCTTAATCACAAAAGGAACGTTGTTTTCTTTTAGACTCCTAGCATCATCAGTATAAAAATCCCGTTTCAGAAAATTTCAAATTCTGAACTTTATGTGTTCATTTAAATACTTCCAAATATGTTTTCTAGCAGATAAATATGAATTCAAGATGAACACCAAAAAAACAGTATTTATGTTTTCTTTGCTGCAGGGAGTAGCTTTTGGTAAAAACTAGGATAATAGATCTAAATCTCTATAACATGCTAGCAGTTTTAAGTGGAACTTCCCTTCAACTCCAAAGAAAAAAGCCTGCTTTCAAATTTTTATCACGATATTGCTCTACCCCAGTTAATATTGCCCACCATGAGTATTGCAAGCTGTGCTATAGAAGGCGACCAGCTAAACCTTAGAAGAGCTTGGAAGGGAAATGCTGCTGTTGCTACTTTACAGATGGCTAAACAGAGTCGGAGAACAAGCTATATCCCTTTATGCTCTCCATCAGATCATACTGAACACCACAGAGTTGACTTTTCTTATTTCCTTAATTCATGCTCTGGGTAATAGAATTTTGTGCATATGTGCACACAGCCCACAACCCCCTTAAATCTAATTAAGGTGCTTTCACTGATTAAAAATAAACATTTTAGGTTTTGACCATTCTAAGCATTTCTCAGTCTACAGGATGAATAAGACTTGAGCAGGGTTTGGCTAAGCAAGTACAGTTGGCACTAACTTCAACTTTATTCTACCTTGTGGCAGTAGATTAACACAGTATCCGCATACCACTATCAAGTGGACCTGGGGGTGACAGCCTGTTGTGCAGAGCATTTCCTGGGATGAAGCATCCATCCTGTTTGGAAGTGTTCAGGGCCAAACCCTGTAGCCCGCACTGAGGCATGGCTTCAGCTGGCTTCATCGGTGGTGTTGCCTGAGTCAGGACTGCCAGGGCATTCTTGTTCATGGGAGCATTGCCGCTAGCCCTTGCCCACCAGAGCCCACAGTAGGCAAATGCCTGTGGTCTTCAGGACCACCTAGAGGGCTTGGTGACAACAGCACTGTTGCAATGTATGCTACATGCTGCTTTTAATTAGTCACAGGCAGATTTCTTCAAACAGAATGGGACGCAGTTTTCCCTCTTGGAAAAAACGCTGAAAAGTTTAACATACCAAAACCTCTTTGGAGCCTCACTGAACTTCAGCAGAGCACAAGTTTGAAAGGTGTGTTTTTCCTTCAGCATTGCAAACGTCTGAGACAAGGAGGCACTGAAGCCTGATTTCCAGACCAATTATTTCCCAATAAGCTTCTGAATGTGTTATTGGAACAAACTTTTTCAGCCTTTTAAAGTTTGCCCACCCATCCCTCAACTGATCTGCTCTTCAAAGCTCCATGGTTATTTAACTCAGTAGTGTTCTGAAATCATGCTGGCAAAGCAGGGCAGTATGGCTTAGTCACCATATGGTGATCAAAACTATACTGCGCGTGAAGGAACACACACCAGAACCACATTTTCTATTTGGGTTATTCTGTTTCAGAAATCAAACTGTGTCATTAAGCTCAGTCTCCTACCATCAGTACCTAATCTTAAGAAAACCTCTAAATGATCTGGACAGCTCTGAACACTAGAGTTGGGGTTACACCATGCTATACAGCAAGCACCTGGGGACAAGGACAGCCAGGGTGGGTGGCACCACAGCTCTGAAGTTGAAGTCCTTCAGGAAGTTCTGGGTCTTTTTCACTGGTGAGAAGAGAGCATAATTTGGATCCTCTGGAGATGAGTTGTGCAGGACATGGTTTCTCTAGCCTAAATCACAGACCACTCTTCAGTTTTATCTGAGCTATCAATCTGCATTCTCTTTGTAGTCAATAGAGAAAAGAGAAACTTTAGCATGATTTGTCTATGATTTACTTTACATGATTACTTCATGGGGGCATTAACCATGCCCTCAGAGTGCCTCCTCTTCTGTACTGACTATAAAGTCCATGCTGACAACTAGGAAGGAGTTGTGTGAAGTTATGAGCGACGAATACATCCTCTCTGAGTAATCTTTTGAGAATGCCCCATTAAGGAGGCTGGGATGACTAGCTCAGATATTGACACCTACAGTGAAGACATCTATATTTAGCCAGATTAATCTGTTCTATGTTTGGCCACATTCACCGCTTTTCCTCATCATCACTACCCTCGCAGCTCCTCCTTCCAGCATTTTGCCCCACCTCAAAACTCTACCTCCTGCTTAGGAAGCACAGACTACATATTGTTACTATTGTCAAAACCTCTTCCTTTCCTCCTCTGTCAGATTTTTTTTTTTTTATATCTCAGCTGATCTCTTAATTTAACAAAAGCTCTCCAAGACTTCATCTTTTGTCGGTCTCATTCCCCATGGAATGCCATTTCTTCCAACACTTCAGACTACTTTGGACTGTCATTACCAAGCATTTTCTAGCTATTCAAAATCTTATTCACATGCTCACTGGGATGAGTCACTTCTGATAGGAGAATAAGGAATAAGATATCTTTTTTTGTTGCTACCAGCTCTGAGAGTATATAACCACTGTTGTACCCAAACTGATGCTTTTGCAAGGCTGCCACAAAGAATCACACCATGTAAGTTTTGGTGCCTACAGAAGGCTATTCAGATAGGAAAAAAATCTCTTTTGACTAGAAGCAGTTTAGTTGCTAGCTGTGGTGCCTGGAGCTAGAAGAGATATATTTGAGCCTTTGAGCCCTCCTAGGTTAGAACATGTTTGGGTAAATATTCAGTAGGACACTAAGGACAGAAGAAAAGAGCTCTGACAGAAAAAAAAAAAAAGAAGTCTCATTCTTTCTACTAATAGACAAGTACTAATTTTCATTCATGGTTCCTCTCAGTTCAGGGACTGGACACAGCCTAGTGGGAATGGGGAACATAAAGGTCACTTTGGGTACCACTGTCTGTCTCAGGATAAGTCACAGAGATGGAAAGAAACATCAACAGAGTGACGGAGCATCCTGGGCTTCAGATCCTACCACAGTGCTTACAGGATCTGCACTTTTTCTTTAAAGAAAGGTACTGCTTTTAGTGGGGTGAGGAGAACAACCACCCTCAAAAAAATAGGTCAGTGACCAGAGCTAATACAGCTTTTCTGGCTGCAAGGTGTCCTACAAATGGAGAAAGAAGGAATTATGTTGCTTATATTCATGCCATTGTGTTAAATGACTTTGTCATACTCCCTTTATATGATGCATTACAAAAGGCTGCTGAGCTATATGTTACAAAGGCTGATAGGCTATAGAGGAAGTTACAATGACTACAATAAAACCAGGAAAGGCTTCTATGGAGAAATGTGAAGTTGCCGTAAGTAACAAATAAAGAGAAAATAAAATCATGCTTACAACAAGAACTGGAACTTGGAAATAAGAGGTGGGGACACCTTCATCTAAAATAGCAAGCCAAAGTATTTCTGACATTTTAGAAAGCCTAGATAACATAATTACACTTATTTATTTGCCTATCCTGGCATTTTAAAATTCTGGTTTGTGCAGGAAGTGACAAAATACTGCAAAAGAGCTTATGTCCTAATTTTTCTGGCTGATTGTGATCAGAAAAATACCAGAAATATCATGGGACATTTTTCTTACATTTGCAAATTGAAAAATTAAAGAAAAAGCAGCTCAACTTCTGCAACTAGTGCTGAGTTAACACCTGTGATCTGAGGTTTCTCAGAGTTGAGTAGACAATTTCCTGATATTATTAATATAGCAAATCAAGATGAGAGATGGCAGACCTAACAGTAAAACACCAAGGACTGTAAAACAGAAAGTATGGGTTACTCTTCTTTTCCATGATTGTCTCGCTCTGTGACCTTGTGAAAGGGCACTTCCTCTCTTCAGTTAGCTTTCCCCTTGTGAAACAGGGACAATAACACGTTCCCACTCAACACAGTGAATATTTTTGTGTTTAATGTGCATTTTTTTCATCAAATATGAGGATACTTGCAAATATTTTGATGGGTAAAAGATAATTCATCTTCTTGACCCAACTCTTGGGTCAACTTATTATTTGATTTGATGGCATTTTTTATGTAAGAAACACTTTGTTTCAAATTGGACAGTTTCAGGTATCATATATCTTTATTGCTTCTGTGGTCACTTATCCCTGACTTTAATTATTGATGTTGTCTAAAATACAAAATTTTAATAATGTCTGATAAAAGCATGAAAAAAGCACTTGTTTTAATCTAAAATCAGTACAGCATGCATCAGTACAACAAGAATCTCTTAGCTAAAATCCCTCAATGTATGATATTTGTGCTCAGAGAACCTGGAGTCCCAGAGCCAAAAAACCCCACCATTTGAGATGCAGCAGTCTCGGCTCGTTACTCAGAGAAACAACCACAAGGTGGAGATGTTACAAGCTCTTACTAGCAAATATAAAGCATAGTGCCCAATACTGGTTTTTCCAGTTTTTATCTAGGGAAATAGGATCGTGTTTTAAATTATAATTGTCTCTGGTTAACAATTATAGTGCAATAAAGTAAAGGAAGTCTGTAATAGCAAAATAATTAAAAGGAAGGCCATTTCTATCTTGACCTTGAAATTATTTCCTTATATTTTATAAAATTTAATGATCCTAACTTCATTATTTCTTTCTATGAAGGAACATGATTTATGTTACTGAAATAAATTGTGTATTTGCTAATTATATAGCTAGACTGCAAGTCAGCTTTGCACAGTCATCCAATACCCCTTAAGACCTTCACATGGCCATGCAGAAACTATCTTGACTTTAACTGTAGCAGGGAGAGTAGCAGAGAGAGTGAGAGCACAAGCTGGAGTGTGCTGTATTTCAGCTCTGATGTACACATCTGTACAAGTGAATGCCATCACCTCTTGCCATATCTGTACCATAGGAACTGTATAGGAGCTTGTATCAAGCTCAGGAAACTTTCAAAAGAAGTAAAAGGCAAGATTCACAAGCAATCACATTTGGAAGGATAAGGAAGAGAAAGAAAGAACCCTGGCATTTCTATATTCTCTACCCAGTAGTCAGAGCACTATGTAGGCAAGGAAAATGTGCATTCAGCTCCTTTCCTGAAATCTTTAAAGTAGAAATTTGTCTACAACATCCTGACCAGCTGACCAGCTGGGAAATATTCTCACAAAATGGAAGATACGGATTCCAAACTCTGCTTTGAATAAAAGAGGAAGGTTGTCTAATTATTCTACTGGAATAGATGTAAAGGAGCAACAACCATCTTTTCCTGACCTACATGATTTTTAACTGCTGCTGTGAATCTAGATCCCAGCTTTTAGATTATTTCTCTTTATCATTTTTAAAAACATTGCCCACATTTTTGGCAGTACAAATATCAGAAGTTTGTAAGATTGCTCTAGAACACTGGAGTTTCTAGGAATGATGGGGTTTTCTATACCTATAGAATAGTCTACTGATTTCTCTCCCCTTGTGCTCCATTTTCTAAATCCCTGTTTTTTGTATAGGCTATGGGGATATGTCCTGCAGGACTTCCAAAATGCAACATACTGCTGTTGCCAGTAATCTCAAGGTTTGCAAATGCAATAAATGCTTTCTATAGGAGTGGAACGTAATCTGACTTGGAAAAGTATGACCCACCATCCTGAAGGGTTTTTATATCACTATCTTGAGACAATTAAGTTGCACAAGGTATTTTGAGACATGAAAAAAATCTTTGGGGAGTAGTACTGGTATTATCTACATCTGTTAAATTTAAACCTTCAGAATCATTTAAACTTAGGCATAAGTCCTCTATTCTTTTCTCGGAGATACAATCTGATACAGAAGGAACTAAAAAGTTCAAGAATCATCATAGTTCTACGTCTACATAAAATGTTAAAATGCTATATAGCTGTTGGCTAAAAGTTGTGTATATGTTACATATTCATTGCTAAGAGTTGTAAATTTACGTACAGCTATAACTTCTGGAGCCAGCTTCTATCAAGCTCATCCTTCAAACCAGCAAAAATTATCCTGTGGAGTTCTCATATTACAGAAATATTATAGCTATGTGTTATGGGAAGTAAAGAAATGGAAATGAAAAGAAATTTGCTCCAGTGTTTCACGTAGACTATTTGTGTCCCTCCATGTTCTTCCTCTGTAGTAGTTAGGTTATTCTGTATTAGGATAACGTGGATGTGTTTTATATTATATATATATATATTTATCTATATAAAAAGCTATTTCCATGATTCATTTTTCAAAATAACTTTGTCATACTTAGGATGTAAGAATCTTTATATCGCAAGCATGTTGTACAGCTTATGGTTACCCTAACAGTAGTATGTTACCATTGCTAGTATTAAAGCTTAGAAATCCCCCAGACTCACTGACTTCTCATTTAAAATGCTAGGTTCTTACCTCTCCTTTATGGTCTTAGTGTAGACATTGGTTTGACTTTACAAATTGGATAATGAAGATAGAAGAATTGCACAACACCAAAAGCAGTCTGTAAAATATTAACTTTAGGTGAAACACCCTCCCTTGCAGAAGCCAGAAGACAACTCATGCATTGCTTAAGTGTATGGGCTGCAGCTGGCATTTCACACAAGTTCTCTACCACCTCCCACAATGAAGTACTTAAGGCTGATCCAGACAAGTAAAGGATGGAAATAAGAAGAGGGTTACTACAACAGGAAGCAGCATATTTGCTTTTTCTTTATTTTTTGTTGGTCTCCATATTCAGAGTATTTGCAAACACAATGGACCTAGTGGTGTCAATTTTTTCTTATTATCAGTACATAAACCCACAATTATGCATTCATTATGAGTCACTACACACTTCTGCATGAATAACTGTAGATAGACGTTGTTCTCAGGAAACTGAAAAATGCACCCACAGCTATTTCTAGCCCAGTTAAGGAGGCCCACTGAATATATGTCTATGTATGTTTAGATCAGCAAAGACCCTTACAAGGCAGAAAATCCTTAAAATCAACAAAAGTATGAGCTGGTAGCTACTGTAATTGCTAGCAGTGAGTCATGTTAACAGAGAAATGGTGAAATATGGCCTGTTTTATTATTATTATGAGGGGTTATAGCTAGATTCAACTGAAGAATATAGGGCTCATGGGAAGCCTCATAAACACTGACATAATCAAGTATTGGTTTTAATACAAATTCATAAATTTTTATAGGTGCCGAGTTGTCAGGCAGATAATATATGACCAAACTCTGGATAAAGTGTATGGAAAAAAGGCATTCCAGAAGGACTGCAAATATAACATGATACAGTGCAATGCCACTGAGGACTGCAGCTTTGTTGGGACCACAGCTGTGAGCGAAGGGGTGCACAGGGTTCTAGCCAGTGCCTTTGGAGGTCTGGCCTGCCTCCTGAAAGCCTTCTGTACTCAGAGACAGCTTCCCTGAAACTGATAACAAAAGCTAGCAGAGAACCATGACCAGTAATTGTACCTAGTGTATTTTTCACAGAATTTCTTCTTTTACTAAAGGCAACGTTTCCCTTATAAACAAATAAGAATAGGGATGGATGGGTTGGAAGATCTGCCAAAGGAAGAAATAAGTCAGAAAGCTGGACTTGGTCCAGAGAAGTAGTGTTTTGTGTGCAACTACTAGTGTTTTGTGTGCAGCTACTAGCTGTGTTTCCCGAGTCACCAGTGAAGTATCATATACCAGGCATGAAACACCCTTTATAAAAGATGTCAGCAGAAGGAGCACGGATCACCTACCTCTCAGCTTTAGGATCAGGCTCTCTAGCTCCACAGTCAACACATGCAATGAGTGGGTTGGAGGAAGATTCAAACTGCTGCAACTCACGCTGGGTAACGACTGGGGAAAAAAAAGAGCCTGAATGACCACTGCAGCAGCCAGTTTTACCATTGCAGAGTACATAAAGGAAGTTTCTAAGAGGACAGATGGCTGCAGCTTCTCCCTGACTCTCACACAGAAGAATGCAAGGCAGGGGCCCCTTTCCTCCTCTGCTCCATTGCTGCTCTGCTTCCCTTGTAACCCCTCCTCAATACTGCAGTTTGCTGGCCATTAGCCACTCGCTGCTTCCCTATGGGCAGCTACAAGTGCAGTTGCAGAACGGGGAGTGTCTTGCCAATTGTGAAATATTATATTCTGACATAATATAATCTCTCCACGTAAAATAAAAATGCATGCAAACAGCAAGCAGAATGGCTAATAAAATGAAAAGATGCAGGGGAGTGAGTCTAAGGAGAGAGAAATTCTAGCCTTGTTCAGATCAATGGCAGAATTCCCACTCTTTTCAGTGAGCCAAAATTTCACCCTAGGTTTTCATAACCCTTTTTAGTTACATTTTAGATAGCTAGTTTGGCAAATTCTACAGTGCTTCATGCTGTGTGCATAACTTCAGGATTTATATTCAATTGATCACATTTGGAGCCCTTTTACTTTTGTCACATATCAATTCCAGCCTAAAAATTATTAGTACATGTGACAAATTACAGTTTTTCCTATGAAATACTATCTTTTTGCTGCTTAGAATTGGTAACACAGGTTTTGGGATGGCTACAATCAGTTTAAGATGTTGGCACCCCAGGCTCATCATGAACCTTACACAACCAAGGGCTTCTGTCTTGTCTCGTGTAGTTGATTGCCCTACACCTGTCCCAGGGCAACCCACTGATTGTCCCCATGTAGCGTGTCCCTGACACACCGGGTGGCTGGATGCTACACAGCAGCATCCACTCCAGTCTTCAGCCTTCATTGCTTCTTCCATTAAAGGCACTGTAAAGACCATTTAAACCCAGAAGCGATGCTGTAACTTTCCTCTGTCAATGATTCTACATTCTGATCAATGTCAAAAATAGATCTGCCACAGTGACCTGCCCATACACAAACCTCGTCATGCACCATAACAGTTCAGTGCATTCACTGCACGAGCTCTGCTGGTGCTCAAGGATGTTAATAGCTACATTTCAGGACAGCACAGAGAGAGGCAGGGATCTCTGGAAGTTACCTGGATGTATACAAATCCCACACTGTATTAGAAGGAACCCCAACTTTTAGAGAAAATGATCCTTCCCACTCTTAGGAAGTTTGGCTGCAAACAGCATCGAGGAGAAAAACTGAGTCAAGGTACCTGATCCATTCTGCAATACATCATGTGCCACAGTGCTGTCTTCAGTACAAAGTTACCCTTCATCTCAGACTGGGAATGGTTAGCAGCCTTTGGTAAAACTGAGCAGAAGCAAATAATTCGTACAGAAGTTTGTGTTCTTTTAATAACCGAGTTTGTTTGATGAATTTGTCTACTTTGGACAGTGCTATAATAATTTTGTACTTCAGACTCTCTCTGAAACAACCTTATATTTTACAGTCTTAAGGAGAGACAACCTTATAATTTATACCAGTTAAATATATATTACAGTACCTTATAGGTAACATAAGCCCTTTGTTTTCCATCAGTACATTACAGCAAGCCATATTATGAATCAATAAAATCTGCTGCCTTTTCCCCTTGTTCAACTGTATACACTTGAGGACTGGGGCTGTGCCAAAAAAAATCAACACATACCAATGGAGGTCATAAAGAAAAAAATCTTGACATCTTCTCCTGCCACTCATTTTAGCACAGTTAGTCTGGCTGGACGCATAATTTACTTTTCAGATAATGTGCTAGTTGATTACTATTGCTCACCTCTCAGCAGATACTTGGGTCAAATTTCCCAGCTCTCTCAGCTGATACTTCTATTGTGTGAATATTTGTTGTGATACAAAATATTTGTTATAAAAAGGGCATTTTTTTCCCTTTTTAATTTGTCTGTGAGTGAGAATTATGCACTCTGAAGCTCATTCTGCAGGGAAAACAGAAAAAAAAAGATAGCAATCAATCAAAAGTTTTAACCCTTTAGGCATTGCATATTGAAAGTTCATAAGAAATAGCATCGTTTAGTTTAGGAATAAAGGAAAATCACTTGCACAAAACGTATGTTCCATGCCTAAACTGCAGCATTTATTAAATGTTGCCGACCATCGTTCATAGTGTATGTGCTTATTTTTATGGAGCACCACTTCTTCACACAAGGCTGTGTTTTTGTAAGCAGACCGTCAACACGAGAGGAATATTAATTTCTGAGTTTCATTTTCTAGACTGTTCGTACTATGACTCCTCAGAAATTAACCAACTCTGTTCATGTTGGAGACAGTAACAAATCTTGTATTTTCAACAGAAGCTGTTTGAAGGCTTAGCCAAGGATGAAAAACAGTCAAGAAAGCTGGATCTGATCTGAGACTGATTCCTGCATTTCAACACTTCACAAGAAAACACTGAAATTTCAGTGTTTGGCCAAAGTGACTGATTTAACATCCCCTGAAGTCAGAGTCCTACTCTTGAATTCAATAGCATTGGACTCAGCCCATATGCCCTAATTCATATCTGCATCTCTAATTAGAAAAAAAACCATTGAAAAGTAAGTTTAAATAGTACTCTGGAATGGCAGGCACTAAAGTACATCTCTAAATGCTCCTTTTAATCATGGCTTTGATAAGCAACCAGAAGAAGAACTACAGGAAACATGATAATAACTCTAAAATAATATAATTTACAATTTTACAGTTTGGGGCATTTGTTTTTGGAAAATAAAGCACAATCATTTTAAGTGTTATAAATTATCAAATCCAGAAACTTCAAAAAAATCTTCTCCCAGCAATGGCCTAACAGGATACTGTAGTTATAATGTCTGGTTTATAGATTTGATTCTGCAAGAGAGCTACTACACAGCTGCTCACATCATGGAGAGGTTACAAATGACCTTACTAAGCACAGTTCCTCTGTCACCTTGCCAGCACTCGCTGTATTTTCCGGTGGGTCCAGACCAGTCCTGTCACTGCGATACTCCTCCCATTGACCTTAACAGCATTGGAACAGCTCCATGCTAACAGGAAATGTAAAAGCAGAAGCAGGCCTTATGTTTGTAATACATTTCATTAATATTTCCTTTAAAAAACAAACCCCCATGAAAATGCAGAAAAAATTCTTTTGATATGGTATGAAATGTCAATAGAATAACTTCACTGCTTCCATCCGTAAATGTGGTTTGGTGGGTTTTTTTAGACTGTAGTTGCATGAACAGTCCACGTTAGAAGTGAGTGAACAGCTTGTTATAATATTTTCCTGGGTTTCATTCCCCCACAATTCCCAGTTGTCCCCATTCCACTGAAGTAGCTATAAATGGGTGCATCCCTCTGCTTCTTTTGGGACTAGACTCAAGCCCTTGAAGCACAAACAAATACGGACACAGAAAGCTCCAAGCATACAAATAAACTGTTTTCTGACCAAACGATAGTGAGCTGCTCACCTTGACAATTCAAAAGGTCATTTTGAAGATGTCGCGTTTTTTCTCTTTGCGTTTTGTAACGCTTGTACACAAGAATGTATGCGAAGCCACAGATGTAGTGCAGCCCTTCTCCCAGCCAAGCAGCAGGGACCCATCCAGGTGCAGGGCCGCTCAAAGGGCTGCCTTCACCACAAGAGAGAGGAGGAGTGACATCCCCGAGGTGATGAATGCAGCTCCTTTGTCATCTCTGCAGCCTCCGTGAGACCAGCAACCTCTTCCAGGAAAGCTCTTCATGTTTAAAACCTGCAAAAATAATACCATTGAGAAAGGGTGTAAATGCACTTCTCTTTTTTGTCCAGAAGAGCTGAGTGTAAAGCAAAACATAGGATTTTAGCAGCTAGAGTGACTGCTGTTTGTCTGTATTACTACAAAGGGTGCCTCGGTGATATTTTTCACAAGATGATATTTAGTTAATATACACCTCAGGACATTGCTTATGGCACTGTGATTACTTTGGAGCTGGCACCACACTATTCATTTCACACATGCTTATCTTGGTGCATTCATTGACTGGTCCTCAGACCATGCAGCTCCCTCAAGGATGTCACTGTTTTGGTAAAAGGCGCTTGGTAACAGGGTAATGGCAGGGACTAACCAGGCAAGGATTCTTCCGTGCTGAGAACGCCTGCAGATGCCAAAAGCATCCTGGGTTTTTTTAATAAACCAGGACTCAAATCATCACAAGAAATAATTTTCTAATTATACCTAATTCTTACTGCTGATAGAAACAATTCCCAGCAAACAGAAAGCACAATGTACAAGTGGATATTGAGCAGTAATTTATCTCCCAATCTTGCTTCTTCTCTTTAAATAAATCATGATTTTTCCATTAATTAGTCAATGCAGGCTTTTGAATAACAAGTCTCTACATGTATTTGTCATTCTAAATTTGCTGCACCTCATTAAAAAGCTTGAAGAAGCATAGTCCTTTTTTCCTCTCCAATTCTCTCTCCAATTGCTGTCAATCTTTACAGTCTCTCGGCAGCTGGCTCCCAGCCACACAAGTACCAACTGCAGTTAAACTAACTGGAACATTGCCTTCAAATGAGGGAACAGAAGAAATTGTAGAAAAGCCTATTTTGACCTTTGAAAGCTGTTTCAAAGGGCTTTGGCTTTGTTTGAAAGAAACTGAAAATCTTGGTTTATTTCAAAACTTAACGAATTCTGAATCTGTTTTTCTCCCATAATCAAGCATTTGGCCAAATATCTTTAGTCCCACCAGGACCCCCATGGCAGTCCCATGAATTAAGAGATGTTTGGTATGATCCTTCAAGAGCGGGATATCACGAAATATTTTTTTTTCCCCACTCTGGGTTGCAGAACATCTCGAGTCAGCATGCCCAGATACCCGGCTGCCCCCTGACTCCTCGTTTCCTCCCTGCCTCCAAGTGCCCAGCAGAGCTGCTGCTTCTCATCCTTGCTCTCAGCCTGGCGCGCTACTTCTTGCTGTGTTTCTGCAACTGCTGTGTTTTGGGGCTGCTGCAAAAGTCTAGAGGGGCTTAAAGCCTGATATCAGTAAAACTGTGCTGATGCTTGTATGAAGGGAAGTATGCCACATATCTTCAAAACATTTACATTTGTCAGATACCCAAATACCATTGGTCCTAGGAAAGCACTGGTGCGTCTGTCTTCAGGCGGTCAGATGAAAAGTGTCTAATCAATGTTACCCTGCTTCCTTGCTGGTCTAGCAGCAGCCAGCCCAGAATAACCGAGACTCTGCAGAAATTACTCACCATATGATCCTGTGCACCTAGAAGCAATTTTGAGTATTGCCTTTTGCTATGTGGAGGAATTGGAACATTCAACCTTATTAATCATTCTTTAAAATAAATTTCTACTGACAGAAGGTCTTACGGTGGATAACAAAGAATTCATATTGAATAAAATTTAGATGTTTCCAAGAAGAATGAAAACATGTGTTCAGACAGGACAAGTGTTCAGACAGGATGAGAAGTAGCATGATATTTTATTACCCACCCTAGCGAATAATTCAGTGCAAACCACTGAAAGAACTCGAAATGTATGTGCAACTTTTACCCCACCGTAACTAATCATCACTTCAGGAGACAGTGTTTCTTGGTGCAGTATATCATGTGATAGAAAATAAACTCTGTTTTTTCACCGCTGATGAATGTAGGATATATTGGGCCGTATTCCAGTTCTTCATTCTTTCTGAACAGTACTATTACAGTTAACCTTTTTACCCAATTTCTCTGTTTTCTCCTGTGTTGTAAAGTAAGTTATCCACCTGATTTTAAATTGGTTGTTTACAGGACTGGATTAATTGTGGAAGCGCAAGTTCTTTGCTTAAACTGCCAACATCTGCAGAAGGCCCTGAAGATAAATGAGCTGTTGCAATTCGCCTGGGGCAAGATGGGACCTTTCCTTTCTCAGTTCTTTTCTTGCTGTTTTTGGAAAGGGTGCAATTCAGGGCATTGCTTTGCACCACCTTATTGCAGCAGACCCTTGGGGAAGAAGACTGGCATGGGTGTGGCTGCAAGATGTGCTTGCCAGATCCTGATCACAGAGGTTCAGACATCTGCAGGTTGGATAACACCTTGGTCTCCAGGAAGCAGCTCTGCTGTTACCCTGTTAACTGCAAAAGGAGAGATCTCACCTTGCTCTTCTCCATCAGAGCCAGTTCACACACAGAGATGGGAATTTGACTGTAACATTTCAGAAATCCTTACAAGTGTTTGATTTTTCATTTTCTCATCTAGTGCAACAATTATTTTTGAATGTATGGGCCAGTCCTATTGTAAATGTTAACTCTTAAAAATCTATCATTTGACTTCAGCAAATTCTTTGTATAGACAGCTTATTGTAATAACACTTGTGCTATTCTTTTAACACGACTATGGCCACACACCCTGCACAAAACTATGTGGTACTATTTTTATAAGTTCTTTCTTTTTCGCAGCCAAAGACATTGGCCCTGGTTTGCTCTGATAGTTGCACAGGGCAGAGTGAAAGAAAAACCCTGCCAAGAATCTGCCTGTTTTAGCTCCAAATTTATTTTCATGCCTTGTAAAGCTAAGGATCATTTGAAGACTATCTCCAAACTCCCAGGAGAGAGGAAAGTGCCTGGTGGCTTGTAAATTTAGCCTAGTAAAACACATGGGATTTTTTTTACTCTCTGTAAACACGTGTACATTGNAGACTGGAATAACGCGAAGCAGTCAGAAGATTTTCTATGTGGGCTGAAGTTTCTCCCAGAATCTGCTTTAAACCACACGATATAATTCCAGTGTGTCTGACAGAACAGTATGGGCCATGCTGGCTGCAACACTGTGAGAACAGGAGAAAATGAATTCAAGACCATCCTGATGATAACAAGGATAAAGCTTTATAACAATAACCGTAAGAGCCACTGGATAAAGTGTAACTGGCTGTAACCTCAGGCCCATGTCACGTTACTACAGCCAGAAAATAAAAGATCATTCTGTTCCCAGTACTTTTGTGTGTCATAACATTATTAAAGACAGATTGCCTTACTTAAAAAGCACAGGATCCCTAAAAATTGAGCAAAAGGCAAGTCTTTTACGAGTGGGGTACTCACCACTCGCATCAGAGCTGTTTCTGCCTTCCAGTGGAAAGCTCTGGAGCAGAGATGTCCTTGCTAGGCAATCACAAAACAATTGCTTCAGAGACCAAACACATTTATTAAAAAAATTTCTTGCCCTACAGCAGTCTTTTTACTCTTAAAACACATGTACTGCCAACAAACTCAGGGCTAACACAAAACCCACCTCTGTGTCTCAGGCTGACTTTTTGGACAAAGTGCTGCACATGTCCTGTGCCCAATTTGGTCAACTGAAAAATGGACAAGCCTCATGCCTTGCAAATCTCAACACTAAAGACTTTCTCTGGACAAACTGTGCCTTTTTGATTAGATTTTCACCATCCTGCCCTTCCACTGTCACAGCAGCTCCTGGTTCAAAGGCAGCAGTATCACCAGGAACAAGCTCTCCTGAATACCACCTGGAGAGATTTATTTCCTCTCTGACTTTCCACAGGGCAATATTGCATTAACTGCATCAGAAAACTCAGAATCTTTAAAAAAACCTCACCACCCACATACACAATGGCCTTCCAAAGCTGCTTTATATTACTTCTATAGGAACACAACAAGACTCCACACTCTGAAGCTATTCGTTGTTTTGCTAGAAGTAGGACACGCTGATACCCTCAGTTAAGACAACTTCATCTAATCTTAGTGGAACAGTTACCCTGGTTTAGTGAGTGCCAGCATCCTTACTTCATTCATGCCCTCTTATCAGTTCATTGTGCTTTGCTTGGCACTTGAGAGGCTTTGAAGGGCAGATTCAGTTGACTCTTATTCATCTACTCTTATGCACCTTATTCTTCTCTCTGAACTGCCAAAATGGAGATCTGGAAAGCAAATTGTTATTTTTATGTACTTGAAAACGAAGCACACACAGGAAACAATTTCTGGGGAAACAGTAATAGGCAAAAACTATCTGAAAGAATGCACCGGACCCTGTCTTAAGTTTTTCCAGATGTTGGCCAGGTGTCCTTATCCATACATCACTGAGTGGATTAAGCTCAGTTCTGCATACTAGATATCAAATCACTTGCAGATATTCTCTATATCATGCAGCACTTCAACATCCACCTGGGATTCCTCCCAGGAATGGATCTGAGTGCTGCTCGCTTCAAGGCCACACCAGGTTCTCTCCCTTTCATCTTTCATTACTTTGTCCTTTCTTTAATAACTTCATGAAAATTGTGAAGAATTTTCCAAATGTGCATTTTCATTCATCTCTCCCTCCCCTCCTCCAGAAGTTACTCTTTTCTGTTCGGAGCAGATTCATATCGGAAAGAATGGGAGGAAAAAATTTCTGCCAACACATTCAGAAGGGGAATTGGCCTCTCTAGTATTGGAAGTGGCACAAGGATAAAGCTGAGCAGAGCAATGCTGTACAGAAGTCAAAGCTTTCTTGCTCTTCTGCCACTTTGAAATCATTGTCACCACCTACAATGGGAGCACTGAAGCTTCAGAAAGAGAACCAGGGCATTTACAGGGAGTGTTTCAACATCTCATAGTGGTCTCAGCTTTTAAGGTTTGTTTACTTACTTATTCTGAGCTCTATAATAGCACACTATTGTAATTAGCCATCAAACTAGCTTCACCAAAGTTCACCCATCACCATCAGGTCATTGTTTATCTTTCTCTCTTGCCTTGCACTTGGCTGCTTGCTGCAGTCACTATTCCAGCTGGTTGAGTTTGAGTGTTGCTGAAACCTCCTTAATGTCTGTTTTGATTTCATATCTGTCACACACCACAGAGCACCACCCAAATATCATCTGTTTACAAAAACTGTTGCCTTGCTTGTTGTACCTCTAGGTTGGAATTAGCTGATGCACCATTTGCTGTTCAGTAACTTCTGCAAAACTTGAGTGCTAAGCTGTGAAAAGGAGGTCTTCTTCCTAATGAGAAAGTACAGATTCAGATAGCCTAGAAAGGAACTGCCTTCAATCAATTCAGGTTAATTGGGGAAAAGTGGAACATAATTGCTGATGAACAGCTAAGGACAAAACCAGAAAAAAACTGAATTTAAAGGGCATTTTTTAATGACTTGATCATAAAGACAAAAGTATCATGAAAAAATTGGAACTTTACGTGTTTTTCACAGATAGGCTGCGTACATGTGAAACCCATCCATTTCTGGTTTGGCCATCATTATGATGAACCCTCAGACTTTTCAGATGGGTTATTTCATCTGTACATTAGTTTCCAGGTCATTACAGGGTAAGGTTTGAGTGCTCTATGAAGTGTTCTTAGAATTATACGATGAACACTCTTGCTTCATTTGCAAGAAAAAAAGGGTGCAAAAAATCTCTGTTCACTGAAGTAAAATCCAGAAAAGTACTGATTACTTCATGCACAAAAATCCACCATGTACTTGCACTCCAAATGACTTATTTCAGATAAAATGGAAGGATGTGAGAAAGGACAAATGTCAAAAGCCCCAAGAGGGAGTTCATTTCACACGTTTCATTTGGGACAGGCTATCTCAGCTCTGCTGCGCAGCATACCAAACAAGCAGGCTCCATATTTCATTAAAGGGTTCAATGTAGACAAAACAAAAGATGACCAATGATGAACAAAGCCCTACTGTGTAAGGTATATCTTACACATTGAAAGAGATAAGAGACCTTGCCCCAAAGAGCTCACAGTCACAGAAGATGTACAGCCACAGAAGTCTCCTTGTAGCATAAAACATCAGATGCTTTTCCAACAGAAAGAAACAATTTTTCCCAAAAAATATCCTGTCTATAATAAGGTTTTCTACCCAGATGTTGTGTTAAAAAAAGAATGTAATCCAGACCTTGTGGAAGAAAATTCCATAAGGTGTTCAGCAGGCAAAAAAATTTCCAGTTACAGCAGTGTTCTGGTATCTGTAAATCATCTCTGGTGTGTTATCCTCCTAGTTCTTTATGTTGTTCATTCAGCAGTAATGCCCTTATTCTCTCATTTTGTGAGATATGTTATTCCTTTGCCAGCTTTGAAGAATATGTTCTCATATGAAATATCCTTATAGCTGTACTAAATAGGCCAGGAAATATCTTAGTCTCTTTTCAGATCAAGTGCTTGTATAGTTGATTTACCAGTCATGATAGATAGATGACTAGATAGCTAGACAGACAGATAGATGGATAGATGTATAAACATGATCTTTATAGATATCACTAACAAAGCAATGTTAAAACATTACCCTCAAAGTGGAGGAATGAAAATCTAAGGCTTGGAGAACAACATAATTTAATCTGTCTTTTTCATTATTATCTTATTTTATTCTCTTATGCTGTGGGACATGTTTCAAGGTACTTCTCACTAAAGAAGCAGTAATTCAAAATGCCACCCTGTCCCATAAAAGGATGCTGCAAAAGTCACAGACATTTTATTCTCTGGATTAGAATTCAAAGTGAGTATGTTGTAGACTGCACAGGTGTTGGCTAAGGCTTGAGGTCTCTCAGGTAAAACAGCTTGCTTAAAAAATGTATTTGGCACTAATTTGGACTTCATAAAAATATCCATCGAGTATTTTGTGCAAGAATTCCAAATGAATTTGGCCTCAGATAATGGAGAATTTTCTAAAAAGTCCAAAGTATCTGAAAATGGGTTAAATGTACAACATGGCCTCAGCAGTTCTTAAGTGGCCTATATTTCTATAGGATTTTACATCCTGGAAGAGTCCAAAATAATTTTAGAAATTATGGGAAATTCTTGACTCTTTGGTCTGAGGACCCTTTTGCCAATGTTATTTAGCATTTAGTCTAGCCACATGCCTAAAGGAACCCCGGGTGAAACCAGGCCATTTGCGAGGTAACGCACATAGGAAAACTCCTCAAGATAATACAAGAATATCATGTCCTGTTGAATAACTGGGAAGAATACAATACTCAGAATACAATAGCCCACATGGAAATTTGGGTAACACAATAAACAAAATAATGATGACAATGGAATTTATTCTTTTAAATGAAACTAAATTGATCTAAATGGATAGAATCTGGAGGTGCTGGCACTCCCTTTGCTGAGTGTGCAGGCTGGAAGACTGAGTTGATACTGTAGAGGTGGACATTAGATCACTCTCCAACATTCCAGAGCCCTGGTAGACTAGTTCATTCAGGTCAGCTAAAAAATATACCCAAAGAAGTTGCAAATCAGTACAAACACTTCAGGTCGTGTTAACAGCCAGCTGCAAATGCTGAGTGCAGAGATTCTGTGTGGGGTCATTAACCAAGAAGTTCATGAAATTTTCATTAAGCCAGAAAAAACTAAAGATTGACCTTGAGCTCTGAAAATGTTTCTTGGAGAAGTTGTTGTTCTGAGTGTAATTTTGTGAAGACCAGACCATGAAAATGACTTTGAATGACAGCAGTATTGCATCCACCAGTATCATGACAGAAAAGCAGTCAACAACTGCATTGGTCATGAGACAGTTCACCCTGCAAATCAACCAAAGCACAGCCTGAACCTGATTAAATTTTAAAATGTAGAACATAAATTTGAAATTTTGCAGGAAAGCAGATGAGATCACCCTTATATCACTTCTGCCATCAGAATCTGATGGAAAGCCTGTTTTCCTGTGCTGTCAAATAGGAATACTTTAAAAGAAAAAAAAAAGGTCAAAACGTTTTCAGTTGGGGGTTTGGTTTTCCAATTTAAGAATTTTCCGAAGCGGTATTCCCCAGGCTAACGATGACCATCCTGAAGCACAGTCTTAGCCTAAGGCTCTGTTAGGCTCCAGCTACAAAATGTCTTGGGAACTGCTTCCCTTCAACACCGACTAGACACAGTGCCATGGAGGCCAGACCTCCCTNCCCCCCCCCCCCCCCCCCATAATCACCTTCCTGTCCCTGACTCTGTTCACTAGAGAATATATATGTATAAACATCTGATGAATGATAGCTTTTATACCACCATCAAATCCAGAGGTTATTGGGATCCTGCCTGCAATTAATGACTAAAAGGGTATTTTCTAAAAATGAAGAGGGCCTCATGTGGCAGAGCCATAGCCTGGAGCATTAGCAGGTACTGGAGCACAAGAGCTATCTTTTGCTGCTATAAAAGGTTCTGGCCCATACATACATACACCGGTACTATATATACTATTTTGTTGCTTTTTCTTTGCTTGTGAAACTCCTTTGACTTTACAGCCATGCAAGCTGCAACAAAGCTCTGCTCATATAATAATCCAGCTGCATCCCACTATGACAGTAATCCAAAAATCTAAGACCTCAAAACTGCAGCAGCCCTTGCCAGATTTTCCCTCGCCCTTCCTGGGTTAGTACTACAGCCAGTTAAAACCACATTGAAATTACCTTTTAAACATGCCTTTAGGCACCAAGCTAAAGCAAAGGTTTGGCAAAGCTCATCCCGTTCTTAATGCTCTAATGCCATATTATTACTACTCACTGAAAAGCTTAATGCATTTAAACTCAACCATCATGCCAAAATACACTGACGTTATTTAAGAGTTTGCCATATAATTTGAACTGATTGCATATTTATTGTTGAAGCAGTCTCAAACCGTAAAGCCTTCTGGTTTCCTCAGAAGCACTTATCCCTCTCACGCTTTGATAGTCTCTTCCTACAAAACTGATCCTCACAGCAGGCTTCAGGGAATTCTTTATTTAATAGAGAATATTTACATTTCTTCTGCCTTCCATCACTAAAGTTTTAAATCTGGGGTTCAGAGGCTTTTCTGCTAAAAAAGTAACAACAATCTGCTACAGAAAAGATCTCAGATTCTCCTGTTTCAACACACTTCACCCCTGGCATGTCCCGAGGAGCAACGATGCCTGTACAACTGCATTTTGGGATGTGTCTATACGTGCACCACTAAGAGATAATCCCCTTTCTTTGTGAAAGCTGTTAAAAACAGTGTGAGCCACAACAAATACATCCCAGGGATCCTTCTTTAATTCCTGATGCCATTTTTAATTTGAAAGATAGATCCTGAGAAACTGGATAACTGTCAATGGCCAGCCATTCTTTAAAAAAACCCTACAGCCCAGACATCTGAAACAGAAAGGTGCATGTTCACACAAGATGAGAACATACAACAGAAGACTTGGTATCTGTGTGAATAATTTTTTTTTACCATTCCACTTGAACTCCTCCTTGTCCTCATTTTGATACACATTTTGCACTTCTGAGGCAAATTCACAGTTGCTAGCAGAGTGTGATCACAGAAAGATACACTTCTTGCAGCAATTATAATAGATTAAATACTGATAAATACCAGCTACACCCTCAATTTACACTTGGGTAGCATCCAGTGACAGTAGGTCC
The DNA here is from genome assembly GCA_013401275.1 of Pandion haliaetus. Taxonomy (NCBI): domain Eukaryota; kingdom Metazoa; phylum Chordata; class Aves; order Accipitriformes; family Pandionidae; genus Pandion; species Pandion haliaetus. The sequence continues at coordinate 109,833 of VYZV01025148.1, read as the reverse complement.
CTGCAAACCATTCAGTAGCATCTTCCCAGATGATCCAGTCTCCCACAAAAGTGCTCCCCTCTTCTCCCCTAGTTTTAGCCTTTACTTTCTGATATCCCTACATATACTCCAGAACATCCAAGAATTGCTAACTACTGGATGCCTTTTCCCCATCTACTTTCAGGAAAGGCTTCCTTTCACCAAATTATTCTACTAGCTCATCTACTTGAAATACCCCAAAGTAACCTAACTTGAAATAACATCGAAACACAGCAGTGCCTTCTCTCATGGACATGAAAATAACTCTACTACAGCAGACAGACATGTTCAATAATATATCTTATTCGCTCACTCAGAAACGCCTCCATTTGGCAGCATGTTGAAGGAGAGAGATACGGTCTGCAGTCAGTGAGAACAAGACGAGGTCTCAAGTGCCCACTGTCAGTTCACAAAGAGGTGAATGGCAGAAGGGAAAAGTGTCCTTTGTTACGCTAAAGCTCTCCAGCCAGCCTCCCTGAAGGAAGACCAAGAGAAGCATTTGACCCTCTGTGTATTTAACAGGATCTGTGCCAGGAAAAAAAAAAGAGCCCACACACAGTCTGCAAGTAAGTATCTTTCAAGAAGTTAGAAACAGTGAGTCTTTCTTGGGTGACAACTGTGTCTATGTTGCAAATCATCTCTTCCACAGCAAAATATGATTAAGAATTTGCATTTCTTTTTATTTTTCCTTTCCTTCCAGACTAGTAGATCTGTTTGTGCCCCGCAAACAGCCAGCTCACAAGCAGCCACAAAGTCACCAAATCAGGCTTTGCTGAGTTAATTTTTCTTTAAAACTATCAATCAAGCAGACTGTACTATGCATGAGAAGCTCTTTATGATGTGCCTTGTGTAAAAGTGAGATTTTGAAAGAGTTAAACACCAAGACCTTTAATTTCTCTGGATATTCCACTTATGATAAAGTAAAATACATCTGCAGGCTAAATGGGAGGTACTTTTAGATTGGAAGAGGAGAGTGCTACTGAGGATATGGGAGGCACGAAAAGAAACAAGACAGAAACCAAAATGTACTGAATCATGCTGGTCAATTAAAGAGTACAGCACTGCCACCCAAATGAAGGGGAGCAGGAATCCACAAAACTCTCAGCTTCCACCACATCCAAACAGGCATATTTCACAATGAAAGCTTCTGTAGGGATCTGCAGTGAGTCTGGAGCCACCCACGTATCAGGTATTTTGTTTGTTTTAAACTGACATGCTCCTTTCCTGGACTGATAAATGAATGGGAGGTGGAAGCGAAAGGGAATAAATAAATCTCACATGTAGAAATAAATACATTTTCCCTCTTCATAGCATCAGGAAAGAGAGCCCTTGCCAAACTGGAAAGTAGGATGGCAGCCGTGTGTCATTTTATCATCTCTGAAGCTGATGGAGATGACGTTAATTGGAAAAATAAATTAACTTTGTCACAAAGCCCCTTTCAGCTTGATTTCTTGGCGCTGTATTAGCCAATATAAATGAACTTATGGTATCAATGCTCAAAAGTCAGAGGCCAAGAGCTACAAGAACAGCCAAGAGATAGTATTTCTTTAACATCTGGAAGTAAGGAACTACACTTTTTCTTGAATGGCTTTTATCAGACAGAACTGTTACTTGTGTCCCTCTTCACACCCAGATGCCCCACTCTACTGAATAGTGCTAGTATTATACAGCTTTCTAATCTCCTCCTTCATGTCCATGAAGGGCTCACATCTTTCTGCTCTCAACAAAGCAAGAGGCAGCCATCTGCCCCTTACAAGAACCACAGAACAGACGTGGTTAAAGCCAAACATTGGCGTGCAGTCATTGGGGAAAGAAACAGAGCAGGTAGCTGGGAATCTCAGCATCTCCCAAGCCTGGAAGGGGATTTTTACTGACTCCTCAGTGAGGCAACTTTAAGCCTAGTGAAAAGATGTCCAAACAGCAACAGCATGCCGTGAATGAGTCCTCACACACGGGAACAGAGCCCGTCTTCCTGGATCTTACAGCAGGAGCTGCTGTTGTCTGAGCTGGCTAACTCAGCCCTCGTGAACCTTCTGCCATGAGCTCAACAAATTCTGTACTTTCCTTAACAGAGAGAGAAAATTACATTGGACAAGCATGTTAATACATTTTATTTTAAGTGGTTCATCTGGGCAAGGACTGAAGAAAAGACTATGGATTTGGCCCATTTTCATGACATTGTGATGATGACCTTATTATCATTCTGTTTACTAGGCCATTTTCTGCACTCAATGTGATTAATAAATTCCTCCCTCAGTGACTACCAATTCACATCTTATTTTTTAAGTTTCTTTTTCTTTGACAGATTTTCACAAAAAGCAAGTCATATCAACCTCTCCCTGAGGTGATTTTTATTCCTATTTCTTTACCTTCAGAACACTCTACACAGTGTTTTGAGTTCCAATGAATCCTAAGAAAAGGAAGGATGGGATCTGCCATCTGGAAATAATTACAAGAACTTATTGTAGTGCATAAATATGCTTCTTTTTTTCCCTGCTAATTCTAACACAAAGCAGTGATATTGAAACAGATGCCAGACTAAACAGTGGAGAAAACAATGCAAACATGAACTTTGCCACCAGAAACCTAAGTACTCAGCTTGATCATAAAGGAAAGCACAAGCCGGAGCACATGAATATTCTGAAGAGGGTGAAATGGTCTGCTAGGGAAAGCAAAGTGAAGTTTAGGTAGGGTTTTTTTTTTGTTAACGTAAGCAAAATTTGATATCACAGAAAACTAGCTGAACTTAAGCTGCTGAAGTGTGAAATCACAGCAGAAAGATTCAGTTTCTAAAAAAGCTCTAGGAAAACATGCATCTCTAGCACAGAGGAAGTCAGAAGGAAATCAGCTACAAAGAATGTCTGCTCTATTTCCTCTGAGACAAAGGTATTTCTATCTCCAGAAAAGGGGAAACAATTGCAGCTTGCCTTGGGCCCCAGCTCTCTCAGCCAGCTCTTTTCTGCATTTCGTAATTTTCCTTTTTGTTGTTGGGTTTTGAGTGATTTGGCACCACTATCAGTCTGCTTTATAAATATATTTTTTGTTCAAAGGATCACTGATTCTACATTAAGCTGGTAATATGGCATTGGATTGCTTGACCTTATTGAAAAATTTTTGTGTGTCCTGCAAATTCAAGTAACATTTTGTGTATATTTATCTGACTCATTCATTCTTGATTCAATCAAAACCAAGTTACCAAAAATAGCAACATCCTTCTGTGGCCGACCACACAGCAGCCTGAAGCATAGACTGGGATTCATGGTATTTGGTACAAACAGGTGCTCACCCCGAAGACTTTACAATGATGGCATGTAGTTGGGAGTGCACTGAGAGGGTGGGGAGAGAAAAGCTACGCTAAAGATCTACCCAGGGTACAATCAGTTTATCAGGGAAGCAGTTAAAAGCACAGGGCTTTTAAAAACTTCCATTTGACATCTGATTTTTGTTCACACTAAGTTAATGAATGTACCTTCATCTTACTGTCCCACTTACCAGTACAGAGGTGTAGGCATGGCTGGCAGGCAGAAGGCTGGATGTGCACTTCTTATTTTCCCTTCAGCTTCTTTCTCCCAGCCTCCTTCTCCATCGCCAGACTCCTGCCACTGCCCTGCACCCCCCTCAGCCCTGTAACCCCAGGGGACTTGCTGATGCCTCAAAACTGTGAAGACCCCTAGCAAAATAAGTTTACCACTATTTATTACCTGGGGCTGTGCTTCTAGCTGTGGCACACCTCATTTGTAACGCTGGAACACTTCCATCGCAATACTCATCTCCTTAGCAGCAAACCAGGGCTAAAGGGGGAAGACCAAGCAACAGGCTCCTGTCCTGTTCAGTATCTGGTCCCCAGCATCAGGATGCAGCTGCTGTGTAACCAGCAAACACAAGACCCCCCCTCCTGCCCCCCCCTCCC
>VYZV01025148.1:40305-105893 GCA_013401275.1 Pandion haliaetus | reverse complement strand
CCCTCCCACCCATCTCTGTGTGACAGCTACACAGCAGCCCTCTATAATCTCTTTTGTCTGTACCCCATGGGAGAGCCCACATACACAAGATCTCTAGACTATGTCCATGCCTTTTACATAATCAGAAGCTGGACTTGCAATTCTGCCCATTATATTTAGTTTTATGCACAGACTGAGGACTTATTAATGACTGATAGGCATAGAGTACTGTAAGTCAGCTGACATAAGAGCAATCTATAGATCATATGTATTAGGGTATAGGATATCTGGATATTTAAAGTATTGATGTTAATCACACGCATGTTACAAATATCAGGTGGCTATTGACCTTATAAATCATAAAAATGATGCCTTGGCTATGTATCACCTGAAATTCCTAGGATGTAATGTTATTCAATTTGATTGTCTATGTTTCACTGAAATGCCAGAATGAAAGAGTTCTCTGAAACAGTATAAAAAGTAGGGGATTATGAAAGCATAAGAAAGCTATGGAAGTACAACTTTTCACTCTTGCTTCACTGCATTTTTCCAGTGTAAAAGGGAGTATCTAAACTTTGAAAACTCTTGTGGGAAGAGATGATACTGGTAAATAGACATGAAACAGGTCAGAAAATTGCCTGGCTAGGAGATGGCTACACACTGTAGCCACACAAGCTATATCCCAGACTGTGTTTGTTAGCCGTGGCCAACTGTGGCCCCAAGTTATCGGCTCAACCTGCCTTGAGTTCCTACTGCTTGGTGGGGCATGGTTCAAGGTCAGGCTACTCCCCATGTGGGGCTTGATTTTTCCTGCCTGAGAAAACACAGTTGATCTGCCTGCGGCCAAGCCGAAACATGAGCCAATAACAGGAAGCGAGGATGGTGGGAGAGTTTGGACTCAAGCCACAAGCCAACATGTAATTAGGCACAAATAGCACCACGTCAGAAAGCACTGCTGAAACCAACAAGTCAGCTCTGGCTGAAACCAACAGACAGTTAGGTGTTATCAGGCAGTTATCTAGGCAGGTATTTTAACTGGAATCCCATTATCACCTGACTCTTAAGGCTGCATAAGGGAGGGGGCTGATTCCTTTTCTTTACAGATCTTCAGATACAACTGAATGAGACCCAGAAATGAGCAGGTTCTCAGATGTTTCACCCTTAAAATATTGACCCAAACCAGCAGGAACAGCTTGGAGACAAGTTGCTTAATCTGGTCAGTCAAATATCCCCGAGTGCTGTATTGCTTTCATTGATCTGATCACAGAGAGGAGTTCAAGTGGGAATTTTCAACAATTAAGTGATCCAAAAACATATTTTGAAATTGCTACTCAGCCTCTTTAGATTTCCAGCAGTCCCGCAACTAGTCAACCGCCACAACTTTTGCATACATGCTTTTCTATTCCTGATGGCTTGTGGATACCAATTCTGCTACTGGTATCCAGGTGCCTGAATGGTCCACTGTCCAGTGAATGTCTTGGAGCTAGAGAGTACCTGAAGCTTCTGCCTTAAAGGGATGAAGGAACGTTCAAATGAGAGCAAGCTAAGTACATGACCCTGAACAAGAAGGTTGAACAGGGTTGGACAGATATCTCAGGCTGAGCCCAATAAGCGCCATAACTGAATGGGAAACAGATCAGTAAGGAGAAAGAGAAAGAATGACATACACCGAGCATTGGGTGAAAGTAAAGAAACACCCATGGCTGAGTAAGGAGGGCAAAAACCAGAAAGCATAACATAGAGAAGGAAATTAAATTAGGACAAGGGGTGGCCAATATGCTCCCAGAACACCACTGCCAAAGACAAAACCTAACCCCAGAAAGGGCAGAGCAAATCTGAAGGAAAAGGTGGGTCAGCAGGAGTGGGAGAAAGCAAGCAAATTGAATCTTTAACACTTATACAGCAAATTGTGGTCTTGTACTCCAATGAACTGTAAGACAAACCTTGCCCCTGAATGCTGCTAGCACTTGAAACAAGTTTTAAACACCATCCCACAAAACCAAATGGAGCAGCTCCCCTAGATCAGACAGCAATGAAGAACTCCTCCTGACTCCAAGCCCACAGTTTGCTGGTTCCTTTCAGGCCTAAAAAACCCTCACTGAGCATATCGAACAGCTGTTTTGAGCTATTTGAGGCACAAGTAGCAGGTCTGACGTGTAGTCCAAAGTCTGTGGTCCCTGAGGAACAACTCTTTGTCTGCAAGCCTCTCGACTGGACACCTGCAGGGCTCTCCAACAGAGGCAGTCCGAGCCCGAGCAGAAAGCTTGTCTCCTACATACTGGCTTTTAAACATGCAAGCTTTATAATTCAAGCCCAGAAAATTACTACCAGCCTAGTCACAGCCGATGTTACTATAAAGTGCAGCATCTGGTAAACAAATTCCAGCTCCTTAAGGGTATCTTGGTAAGACTAGTGGCACAATGCATGCCTGTCCTCTGCGGTCTGTACATTTGCTGCTTAGCAAAGGCAATTTCAAAAGCATGTTGATAAATTGGAGAGGCTGCAAATGTGATTCAAGTGCTGGCAAAAACACAATACATCAAGAGCCGGCGAGTTCAATCTATGCAGATTATCAAACAAAAAAGTGAAAGACAAGCTGATGGTTACATAAAAACTGTCAGAAAAAACACCGCCAGGGACTGAAGTGCTCTTCACTTTAAAGGACAGAATGATTGGGACCTGTGTGAAGCCACTGGAGCCAGACAAAAATCAAATTAGATTGCAGGAGTACATTTTTGTTGTGATGGCGATTAACTACTGTGGCAAAACTTCAAGGAAGTGGTGAGTTCCCCACTGCTTGCTATTTGTCATATCAAGGGTAGCTGCTTTTCTGGGGAAGGTGATCTCAGTAAGCAAATTAGAAGCTCAGTGCAGGTCTGAGTGAAACTCTGCAGCCTGTGCTATAAAAAAAGATGAGGTTAGATGGTCTATTGGTCCCTTTGGCCTCAAAAATCTGTATGTGGATCTTTGAATCCCTTCCCTCGGCTCCAGTCACTGTGTATGAACAGAAATTCCAGCACCCACCACAAACTGTATCAGTGTTTGCACAGTGGCACCACCACCACTGCCCTATCACACCCTGCATCCTGGGCAGCTGTCAGCAAAATAACCTCTGCCTACAGTCCCCCTTTCCCATGCAGATCAGTAGGTAAGTGCATTGCACAGGCCCGCTGGAAGCTGTGAGGGCCCACAGCTAACAGGACGCTCCTTCTGCAGATCCACTGGCCATTAATCCACAGCATTGAGAGAGCTCACTGGATGAAACCAGTGATAAATGTAGATGGAAAGCCTCCAGACTAACCTCAAAGTAGCACAAAGCCAGCGCCCGAATACACAGACACGAGACCCGGGGGAAAAACTGGAGCAAGGTGGTCCTGAGCCCTGATCATTAGCTTGGTCTCTCTTTTTTTCTGATTGGCAAACCCAGACTTTTTATACCTGAAAAAAAAAATCACAAAAAAAGAGCCGGATGGTATCGAAAACAAGTGCATCCCGCTCCCAGCGGGAGCTCGACCCAACTGACGAGGCGGGAGAACCGGCGGGGCCCTAACGTCGGACACCGCTTTCCCGCCCCGGCCTGCNCGGAGCCGAGGCCGGGGCTCGGCCCCGGCCTCGGCTCCGGCCCCGTCCCCGTCCTCGGCCCGCGCGGGGCGGGAGAGTGGGTCAGGCCCTACCTCCTCTATCAAACAAGTTACTCAACGGCTGTGGGCAGTGCGTGGGTCACCTGTTTCTTCCCGGGATCAAGGCCTGGATTTCAGAAACAAATAAGCAAACGATTGGGGGGGGCAGTGAAATTGTTTGCTCAGGAGGTGTATAAAACCTGAAGCACAAATTCAACCGAAGACCTGAAGCCTAAGGTTTTTTTTTTCACTGAAAGCAAAAGTAGAGGCAGTGGAAGGCATGGGGTAGCAGAAGTCAACATGTTTCCGATTAAATCGCACTTGGGGCATTTCAAAGTGACACAAGCTATGGCTGCATTAAGCTCATGAAGCGTTTGCTGTTGCTTTATATTTGCGTGTACATATATGCGAGGAAAGGTTCCTGTGAGGAAAGCAACCGTGACGCACACTGAGATTTATGTTCGCTGAGAATATCCATGGGGAAACAAAAATTGTAAATGTCTAATTCTTCAGCTTAGTAACTAGTATATTTTAGGAATTTACTATCCTTGTAAACTCAGAGGATTTGGAGCTTTTGTAAAACAACTGTTTGGTGAGCCAGTCTTGCTGTCTGTGTCATACAATTTATGTGCTAAGCATCATTTCTGATCCCATAAACGCCAGTTCCAAAGTGCTTGCAAAACTGTAACACGACAGTGGTTTTTCTCTGTTCACTCTGAACTCAGAAAATGCGCTATTTTAGTATAACATTAAATTTGGCCTTTATTTTTAGCACATGCTGATAACTAGGCAGACATACTCTGGCAATGAAAGTTTGCAGCAGAAACATCCATCACCTTCCAAAGCACTCAGCTGATTTCCAGAATTCGTACTTGATATATGGCAACCCTTCAAGACACAACTGACATGACAGTAGTGATGGAAACATCCTAATTGCTCAGAAGATGAAGTTTGGCCTCTCTCTCTTTTTTTTCCCCATGCTGTGACTTTTGTATTTATTAAGAACAAACTACCAGGAAATTAATTTTAAATTTAAAATTACTGTGCACTCAGTATCTATTACTGCAAAACCCAGTCATTAGCCTTCTCACTGTTCCCCAGCTAGGCAAATCGAGCTGTCTTTGCCATTGTCATTTTTGTTGTGCAGTCAAATCCACACCTTCCTCCTTAAATCCTGCTTGGCTTTTTTTCCTACATCTGTAAAAAGCAGCAGGAAAATGGACTCAATTCTTTTATCTTAGCATCCCTTATTTTCTTCAAATACATTTTTTCTTCATCCAAAAAAAAAAGGCACCACAAGATGTGGACAAGGATATTGAGGGGATAAAAATCAAGAAGAGGTTTTGTTTCTTACTTTATTTTCTTGTATTATATCACTAAAGGTTAGTATCTTTTCCAGCAAAGTTACAATCAACAAAATAATTCTGTTTAATGAATAGGTTTTGATAGATGACAAGTTACATTCTCTGTGCTAGAAAGGGAAATGACAATGAATAAATATTTTTAGAAGATAATTCAGCAGGAAAGAGCTATACATCAACACCATGTATATTTATTTTTTTAGATTTATTGGTTATTGTCTCTGACTGCAGTTTATGTGGAATAAAGGACTACATACAGTGTTTTCTAAATGAGTGGCTTTTTTAGTTTTTCTGATATTGATTGTAGATCCAACACCATGAATGAACAAAACAAAAGAAACCACGGATTTTAAACAGTCTGAAGGACTCTTCAGACTCTATCTATTGCTGCTACCTACTCACTGTCCCTTTGATAGTGAAACAGTTAAAAATGTCTGAAAGAGATTGATTGGGCCAAATTGCTCCCTGGTGCAATTCCATAGAGTATATCAGGGATGAATTTAGCACCATTTCGTCAGCATTATAAAAGCTACATTCAGTCATTAGCCAGTTGATAAATTATTCAGGAGATTTTCTTCCATGCAGCCCATTAGGGACAAAGAAAATCCTTTTTCAATCAGTCATTGTCTCGTCTTTATTTTTGGTACTAATTTAAGAAAACACACCACATTAGCAAGTGATTAATAACATTGGCAGGCAGTCGCGGATGGACCATCACTCCTCTGTGTGCATGCGTAGGGGCAGCCAGAGCCCGTCCCACGTCCCACACCAAACACAGGCAGCTCGGGGCTGAAAGTCGGACAGCCTAGCGTGTGCCCTCATTTACCAACTCTGCCTCCCAGGAAAGCTTTGCCCTGCGTAAGATGTGGAGTAGCCCTACGGTGCCCAGCTGCTGTGCCTCTGACTGCTTGTTCAGCTCTGGAGGCCTCTTTGGGGCTGCCAAAGTGCTAATTAATGCTGCTCCTGATGGGCAGCTCTGGTGAGCGCAGATGTCTGCAGCAGCAAATCCACACATGCCAAAAGCGATAACTTTCTGTTACCACTGACACAGGCCAGGGCTAAAGATGTGTGATGAAAACAAAAATGAAGCGTGCATCATTGTGCATCCATCCGCTCAGCTACCCCCCCAGCCTGTCATTATACTTTTTATCAGTGCTCATGACGAGCTTTTTCTATTACAGAGTTTGTGAAGTGATTGGGCACTGGACACTGAGCATGGCACACCAGGTTTTGTCAACAGTGAGGAGTGTGTCATTGCCACAGAATAGCTACGCTAGTCACTGTGGGCCATGCCCATTAAAAGCACTCAGACATGCATCTTTGAGTTCGAGTGCCAAAGTCCCACACTGCTGATTCTCCTACTTCCCAAACTCTACAAAACCCCATATTCTGTCAGCACCAGTTTCTGGCTGCAATGTCCAACAGAAATACCCAAGGCCTGAGTCCTTAGCTTGTTGAAGACCTGTTACACATCCAAATGCTTTGGGGATTTTCCACCGAAACAATTATGCCCATTTCCTTGTTACGCATATTCTGAGAGTAGCCAGTGAACACAGTATACATCTGGGAGAGAAGGAGAGAGTGTTTTCTGCATTCCTCCTCCTCCAACCATCAGCTCTTGATTGACTACAGCAATCAGATAAATTGTGGGCGATCTCAGCTAAAATCCCTCTTCCACCAGCTCTTTCAGAACAGGACATCAAACTTCGACCTCCCATTTAAGAGAGAAATGCCTCTTCCTCTTGTCTGCATCAAGTCAGTGGTGAACCACTATTGAACTCTTTGCTGACTATTTTTTGATTTGAGACATTCTTTAGATACAAATCAGAGGATGGGCGGGGATTGAGGTCTCCCAGATGAATGTCCTGGACACGGGACTATGGACTCATTGCCCTTCAATGTAAATAGTTAACTGTACTGAGGATCTACCATCAGATCCTACCATGAGCATCTGAGACATGTAAGCAGCCAAGAGGAATAGAATTATTCAACATAGCCCAAGAACAATGGGATAAAGGTGATTAAAGGTATTTTTCGATTTAACATCAAGAAAAAAACATAGAGAACTACAGTTAACTGTAATCAGAGTTTTATCTGGATCATTTATAAGCAGGTCTGCCATGTAAAGTAATGTTGAATTGGTAAAATAGAATCATACAATTTAGCTCGTCCTTAGTTCTGTTGTTTCATGGTGTCTCTAAAAAGGGATGGAAATTTTTCCATCTGCCTAGCAGGAATGTTGGGAAACTGATCCACAGAATCTCGAAAAAAATTAAAACTATTCCTGAGTTCAGAAATGCAGCAACTTTTAGGTCACACATTCACATCCACCTGACATTTTAGGAGAACTCTTATAAAATGTGGGGAAGAATTACAGAAGTTTCTAGCAGGCATAGAGGGAAGTATGAACTGTACTAAAATTGTCTTCATAAAGTGTCATTGGTTTTATGCCTCCTTGAATTGTGTAATTATTTCTATATACTCTCACCACAAGATAAACACCTGGCCCATTCTCTCTTATACGGAAAGAATAAGCAAAACCAGCAGTTAAGATGTGTCTGTCATGCCAGTTTGGGCTCATTGCATCAGGGCCCAAAAGATAATGCCTAGCTCTGCAGCAAAATACTTGCTGCTCTGTCACGTGGGTGAAACTAATTCACATTGGGAGATAGAGTTACACACTCATAAAGCCAATAACCATGCCAAAGCTTTGATGCGTTATATAAAAACTCAGTATCAGTTTTCACTCCCCTTCAGTTCTGCCTCACTTAAAAAATTCCCCACTCAGATCTGTTATTTCCAATCCAATCCAACACAAATTCTTTGCAATTTAAGCAAGCACAGAGCACAGTCTTCTCCAAAACCAGATGATATTTAAATTAGCTTCATCTATTTGCTTATTTAAAGCAGCATTACAGCAGGGATAGCTGAGCTCCACCTTGATGGTATAATAAACTTGAACTTAGCGATATGTGCAGGGGATTGATTTATGCTGTTGACAGATTCTAGGCTTCAACAATGAATGTGTTAGAGGGGATGTAAATGCAAATGGCCACATGGTTTCCTGAAGACATGAGTGCTCCTATGGTCTTATACTAATCGCTTCCACATTTAACTCTTACTTTTCTCTGTGTAAGCTCCCTAGTTTTCACAGGAAGGTTATGACCATCCGAACTGAATGTATTTATTCACCAGATCAAAATTTTTTTGAATAATAATCACCAATTCTAAAACAAACAAACAAACAAAGAATTTCACTTTCAGAAATATCCCTTGAAGGTACCTTATAATACGTGTTAGACCACAACCCTGACTAAATGCAAACCGACATAGGGTAAAAATCAGTATAAGTAATGTCAACCTGTATTTCCTATCATGTTATAGATAAATTTACACTCTTCTTTTCACCATCTACAAAAAACTTCAACCAGAAACACACATCTGTGATGACAACCTAAATTTTTGCCAAGACGTAGCGTTGGTTTTCCCCCATTTCACCAGCCCTTGTCTCTCTCCCCTTCTTGAGAACCACAGAGCAACCTTTAGTGCCTGCTCTCAGACTGACTTCCAGAGCGTGGGTGTTTTGCTGCTGGCTTGCAATGAGACAAAAAAAGTCCCAGAGATGTTGTTACCTCTCCCCAGAATTCTTGCCTTGCTTAAAACAAAACATAAATTTTGAGTTGCAGAAAACCCATTAGAAGAAGCAGGAAGAGGGGAAATCCTGATGCCTTAGCATTATAATTGCCCATTGAGAAATGACTCAGTTCTTATCAAGATAACACAGGTATAGCCATGCTGAGAGCGTGGTAGGAAACGCTCAGCTTCTCAAGCTTCCAAGAAGAGCCTAACACACCCACTTCGGAGAGTGCTGCATGCCACAGCGCACAGCTCCTTCCCAAAGCCCGTCTTGTGCAGGCAGGCGTTAGCATGGTTGGTCTTTTGAGGAAGGAAATGACCTTGCCTATGAGGGGGCAAGGTTGCAGACAAACCAGCAGCTGCAGTTTTGCAGAGGAAGTACTGAGTACGCAGCCAATGTTACCTTTTCTCTTCTTGATTCTTGCACTAAAGGAAACAGAAGGCAGACAAATTTAGAGGAATATTTTGGCCTGCAGCAAAGTAGTTCTTATGGTTCAAGCCTCCGCCACAGCTCCTGACAACTCAAATGAAATTATAAACACAAGGGGCTTGACTGTGCATGTAACCCGTGTATGGTATTGTGAGGAAAAAAGCAATAATGGAAGGACAGACAGAGCTGTCCATCTGACTCCAGCTTGGCAGGTAATAAATACACATACCTGCTAGCTGATACCAGCCAGCAAGAGGTGCCCACAGTTTCCAACATAAGCTTATTTTCTTGACCCTTTGTATTCAGGCAGCCTCGCTTCTTGTCCCATCCTCTTCCCTTGGACTCTGAAGGCAGCAAATGTGAACACAAGGCCTTTCCTAGTTTCTCTGTGTCAAATCAATGTTACAAATTTGTTGTTTGTCCAGGTTCTGCTCAGGAGCATTTTGTTGTCAAAACATAAAATACATCCTGGACTTTGCCGTTCATCTTGAAATTGTTGGTGTTATTTTTAGCTTTCCCCTAGAGACATTAAAGCTAATATGAGCTTTTCTGTTGTAGTAAAAGAAAGAGAGAAAGAGATTTAATGCCAGGACTTCAGAAAATGGAGCCTTAAAGAAAAAAAGTCACAACTTTTCAATACTCTTGAGAAGCCTGGGAGCACTGCATATCATGCAATAGCCTTGCAGTCTCTGTTGAGTTATCATATAAAGACTCACAGAAGAAAAGAGTTGGTTTAGCACTACCCAAATTACAAAAACCCAACCTTTCAAAGCAAAACAGGAAGCCAGCTCTCTGCGCCAGCTACCTGACTCACGGCAATGAAACCATTGGTAAAATGCTGTTCAATACCCAGTCGGTGAAGGCCCACTCACAAAAAGAAGTATTGATGACCCCAAAAAATCACTACTATTTTTTTTTATTCTTTTTGCATTATGTCTTGTTTTTATTGTTTGGGACAGATTTACTTTCAAGGGTTTTTATGGGCTATGGGGAAGTCTATTAAATCATTACATTACACTTCCTAGTTCTTACACACATCCCTTTATAAACCTGAAACCTCACAATGTTCTCCAAGCAGGCTTTATCTCTCTGGTTTAGAGAGGGAAGTAAATCGGGTTGCCCCAGCCAAGGCCAGGAGTCAATGTCTGAGTTGTGATTAGGACCCTGGACCTCAGCAGGTAGCTCAGCCCCAGGCAGGGATGGTCTTGGTGGACAGTGGTCTATCATGGCAGGGCTGGAGGGCAGCATTTCGAGCTTCAGCTGGAGACTGCTGAGAAGGCGCAGTTATCTACGCAATTGGGAGAAGGGTTCTAGGTTACCAACAGTTAAACTAAAATCAAAGTTATAACCCAAATGGAGAGTAAAATTGCAATGTCATTAACCTTGGCTGTTTCCGAAAGACATCGTCAACCTGGTGCTAGTGTATAACACAAGCCACCTTAATAATGCCCCAAAAATTCATAGCTTGGTCAACTTTAGAGTTTAAAGGACTGTTTGTGCAAACTCTGCTCAGAAGTGTTTTGCTGTCAAAACATGGAAAATATCCCACAGACAGAAACTTCAGATACTGTGTTCATTTGCGCAGAGCACAGTCTTGGATACTCTTTGTGTGACCCATCTTTTTGAAGTAGCATATGCATCATTCTGCCTGGAAAGCAAAGCAGAGTTACAGAGGGCTAGGAGCTGGACAGTGTCAGAAGGGCAAGAAGTCAGTATCTGAAGAACTGAATCACACCCACTGCGCTTGGGTTATTAAATTGAAACAGCCAGCAGGGCTGCTGTCCTACCAGGAGCTCTTCATAACAGGCAAGAGAGATGTGCAAAATACTTCACTCTAGATCTCAATTAGCTCCAGCATTTCTTCTTCTAACTCCAACAGCCTGAGCAACACTTAAAAGTGTGCATTCAGCTATTGTCACTATTGCAAAGTATGTCAAAGTTGCAAATGCTTTGTATTAAGACACTTTGTGTAGTCTAATAATTCTTTGGCTAGGAAAAAATGATCCTTTTCTAGGATGCTGCATTCAGCTTAAATTACATTCCTCTTAACCGTCATTCACTGCATCATAGCATAATGGTGGAAAAAGCTGTAAAGCACCTCTCAGTATTTTAACTTCTCACCGTCCTTGCTGTAAATATCCATGTAGACAGCCTGGACCCCAGCACACTGAGTACTGTGTTTTTAAAAATACCCTGTATGCTCACAGAAGAATGCTCACAGAAGAAGTTGCATATGCTCTTGAAGGAAGAAATTAGTTGAATGCCCATGCCTATGGGGCAAGCTCTTTCTAAACTTTTAAATCTTTTAAATTCTATTTATGGCATTATCATCCAGCTTCAGTAATTAACTACCTTGCATGCTATGATGCAGTTGCTGTGACTTGGCAACTGTTCACTCGTATTCTGGTCACAGGGTAGAAACCCGAACAGGTACTACGCGAGAGATCAAGATTCCTGACCTTAACTGTAGGTGGCATTCTTCATCTGTTCATCTGAGCTATTGCTAAAGAAACAGAGAAATGAGTAATTTTCATGTCCCCTTGATTAATGTTATCAGCTCTCTCCTAAGTTTAATTAAATTGTACTTTTAGTTGGAAGGAATGCGGGTTCATAAAATCTGAAGTTGCGTAACTATGTTACCTAGAAAGATTAAAACAATTTTCTGCTGTTCTTGCCCTAGAAGCTGAGGAAATGACATGTGCTTGAGTGATCTGGAGTGTTTCCAGAGAAATTCTTCCATCATGTGCTATGAAGAAGAAAAAGTTGTAATGCCCGAAGGTTTATCCATAGTCTAGAGACCATTTTCAATTACCTTGCAGCAATAGTGAGTAAATCCAACTAAATTTTAAATTATCAGTGTTATCTCTAGAGAAATCTCAAATAATTTCCTTTAGTAGAGGGATTTTGGCATGCCCAGAATTTCTCATGTGTACTTGGTTATCTGAGATAACTCTGCACTCTTCCAGCAGCTTTAGAAGGGTTACAAAGAAAAAAAAAGAGGAAGTTTTCTTCTTCAATTTAGCAAAAAATTTAGTGAGCTTGAAAAAGAGAACTAATCATGCTCAGCTAGAGCCAGACTGAACTACAAGCAATCAAGTTATCTTTGAGTGTCCCATGCAGCTCTGAGTACATTTTGCTCTCTAAGCTTTTCCAGCCCTGATCCTTCTTCTGATGTAATGCCATCAGTGGTGTCAGATTATGTGCATCCTTCATGATGCAGGCAAACATCCACAGAGGAGGAGACTAAGGGCACAGGGTTCATCTACACTTCTGACCTGGGAGGGTAGACAGCTTCTAATCCTGTGAATAAATTTTCCAAATAGAAATGCAATTCAATTAAATTATTCATTTCCCTTCTCAGCCTAATCAAAGGTTAAACTACAAGAAATATGTACTTGTGCCAGATAACTGAAAACAGATGGCTAAGATTAATTTCGTTCATCAGAGAAATTGGTAGGTCGAAGACATCGAGTCCCTCAAATAGTAGGCTTTCTTTTTTTTAAAAAAACACCTTTGTTTGTGGGTGACTTGTTTTCTTTTAATATTTTTATTTCTGTCATGACAGTGAGGTGCTGTCAAAATTGTTAAATGAGCTGTATATCCATGTGGCTGAGAGGATTACAGGAAACATTTCACAGGGACATACTAATTTTTCCACATTTTTTCTGTGTGAAATGTGTTATCAAAATATTAATTTCAGGCTTCTATATGACTGAGTTAAAAACAAATATTTTAGTCCTATCCAAGGGGGAACACTCAGATAAAGTCTGAATCAAATATTCTGGAAAGTTTAATTTTTTCCAAGGGCAATTTGGGGCCCAATGCAAACAAAACAAAATACTGAATTCAGTTGCAGAACTGATATTATTTTTGACCAGTTCTAGATATTGTTGCTTTCTCTTTCTACAGCACTTATCAGCAACAAACCTGAAAGAATATGAATTCTTTGGCACCTACAGATGTTTAGCTGGATGGACGTGCTGTTCTATTTCCTTGGTAGAAAAATAAGTGGTAAGATAAAAATAATTTGGCAAAGCCCTTCCCAGGAATCATGCCTAGATTTTACTTGACCTTGTGTGGATTTTTTGAAGCTGGTGAAGGGAGACTAAGTGAACTGTAGTTATCTCTTTCCCCTGTCTCCCATCATCACTGCTTGGGTCAATGTGCCTTCACTGATAAGTGACAGAAAAGAAGATGGGATGAGTTTTGTCTTTCCTGTTCACAGTGCTGCTGGGTTCAGCCTTAGCTGGTAAGAGCAGAAATATAGATCAGTTACCACGAGAAAACTGTGAAAGCTATGAAAATCCTGTATTATGCTGGATAATACACTTGGGTACACCTTTTTCTTTTTCCTGATAGAGAATAAATGAAAAGGTACTTCTGTGCTTGTTTATGGTTTATTATTATTAAATGTGCACAGAGTGATGTATTACACTCTGGGAAAAGGGCATTACTTTATTGGTTTTCCTGTTTGTTCTTCTGCTAAATGTGTTTGTATGAAAACTTAAGAGATCTGCCCGTCAAGCCCAAGCCTTTACGGATGTCACAAAAGGAACCACGTCCACTGGCACCAGGTGAAGGGCTGGGCTGCTGCCTGTGGGAAATACTGTGGAAGTGCAGTGTAAATGTAAAGACTAATGAAGCCAGTCTTAGATTTGCTGCTGATTACCACAAAATGGCAAAATATTTCACAGAATTCACTAATATCAACAGGATTTTAGATCACTTAGCTATAATAGGTGGATAGAAAATGCATTATTAAAGCTGGCTCTATACACCTGTGAATATATTACAGTGCAGAATCCTGACCAGGTCAAAGCTCCAAACTACAGCATGGTCCCTAAAGAAGTCAAACATACAACAAAAGTGTGCAGCCCAATCTTCCTAAGCTCATGAATTATTTAAATCTCAGCCTTGCTTACCTGAGTTTTGGAAAGGGTCAGCATAACAAGTTCTTGAGTTTGGGGCTTTTGTTTCTCAAATTGGACCAATGTTAATGAGGTCTTCAGTAGCACAGCTGATAAAGATGAACAGCCCTTTTTTGCATGAGGAAACACACCAAGGTTATATAAAATTGTCCTCCACTATGTTTTACAGCTCCCTTTATGTTCTCAGAGCTGGAAAATATGTTTCACAGTGACAGTTTAACTAGAGTACCGTGAGCTGAAACATGCAACAAGTTTCTAGGTTTCATTTGGGGCAGAAATGAAAAAATAAAATCACTTTGGTTTTTGTAAACATGAGCCATTTTGGTATTAACTCAATCCTATAATGCAGGCTGTTTCAGATATATGTGTCTTTGCACAGATCTCTGGAGTCAAGCAACAGGTAAATGACCCCCTTGCTCCCTCACCAGCACGCTGCCATGCAGAGACAGCAAATTTAAAGTACACATTGATAAAAGGTACATTGTATAATGCAATATTTTTAACACTTCAGTGAAGATACACCTGATGTGGTGCTCCAGATGGTATCATGTATGTTACAACTGCAGCAAAACTGAGGTTAGCAGCATTGCAGCCATGTTGGCTGCCTGGGATCATAAGCAGAAGTATCTTTAATTAATGGGCACCTTCACGGCTATTTAGACTGTACCTTTATAGATTTAAAACTGCGCTGTGAACAGTTACAAGGTCAAACTCATGTTCACATAGACATGAGCATCACATAAACATGAGCAAGACCAAGGCAAAATCCAACCTTACTGGGTATAGTTAAATCCCACCTCAGTCATATCCCTTGAAGTTATAGTGATAGATTCCCCAGGCTAGTCAAATGATTGTAAAACCTCTCCATTCTGCACATGGTGAAATGGAGATGAGACAGTCATGGATCCTCTACAGCAACCCAGGGACTGAACTAATGCATCAGGACAGCTGCACTTCATGTTCTGTGCTATGGCATCTGGTTCTCACAGGTAGCTGTAGGAATTAATTTCACAGATCCCTTTTCTCAGGTTTAATAAAGGGATTTGGCTAAACCGAAGATCACCATATAATCTGAAGAGAGACATTCAGAAGAGAAATCCTCATGACACTATGGGCTTAATTATCAGAAGCTTCAGATGACCCACCCACCTGGACTAAATCTTCACAAACCTTGTAGTGATTTTTTCAAATCAAATTCATTCAGTGCTTTGGAAGAGTGCCTTGGAAAATGAAGTCCATGATTCTTCTTGTATCATGCGGACAGTGTGTAGGCATATTTTCCCATACCATATAAACAGATAGCACATTTTCCCACTCCCTTAGAAACTGAGTTAATGCAGAATGACTAATGCATCTGTTTGGACTGTCAAAATGCTTGTTGTAAACTTGATGCATCGCTTAGCCTAAGTACATCACAGCAAAGGATACAGTCCAAGGAACACAGTTTCTTTTCCCTTGATTAATAAAGGCTTGGAAATCATGCTTAAGAGCATTCTGTGGTCCCTCAAGGTCAAGAAAAAGATGCAATACTTAGAAGTGGTTCACTCTGAGGCATTACGCAGTACTTTAGCTCAACCTACATTGCTCAATAATTTACTTTTAAAACTTCCATGTGGCTTCACCTACCCTTCTCCTCTCTCTCTGAAATGTTTTGTTTTGGTTTGTTTCCCTGTCAGGACGGACAGTGCAGACCTTGGGGCTGCCCACTCAGTCTTCATGCCATGGTCAGTGGTAGCTTGGCAAAGCTGTTGGAGGGAAGCATACACTTCACTCTTCTATAAAGTGTCTGCTTCATGGGAAATATTGTGCAGACCCCTGACAGAAATTAGGGCAACAACGCAAATCTATTTGCCTTGTATGTATGATTTCTTGAGTTTGGAATTTGCCAACAGATAATGCAAGCTGACTTCACAAGGTTGCTATAAAACTTAAGGGAAGGTCAGGTTTTGTAAGAACTACAAGGGCATGTTTTGCAGGCACTATATGCATCAGCAAACATTTTCCTTACAGCCTCCTTCTCAGTGATTTATTTCCAAAATAAACTGCAGTGATTGTGTCAGTACTTAAACAGTCATTCCCCTGACTCACCAGTGCTAATAAACTTTCTAATACACAAGGAACAGGGGGTGTTCAGGCAAAACTAATCAGTGTTTTCTGCTACAACACTGCTGAATAACAGCAAAGAGGAAGAAAATATTTATGAAGAAAGATTACCAAACCAATGATCATCACTCAGGACCAACCCAACTGATGTAGGAGACAAAAGGTGGAGCAAGGAACAGTACGCATAACTACCAGCACTGGCTAGAAGGTGAAAGCCCACTCAGCACCCTTGAAAACTTACCCCTATGACACAGCTCAGTGGTGAAATTGTAGAATTCAAAATTTTATACCTTCCTTATACTGTTTTGGGTATTTTAGCCATTTTACAGAAAGACAGTGATAGTACGGTTCAACAATGTCTCCTGTGTGTTTGTTTTCCATAACATCTTCTATATGACTTATTAGTATAATAAGTTTGAAGAACTTGGCTATAAATGCTTTCAAATGGTTTCTTTAAACAGTGACACACTGAAAGTACCATCTTCTCTCTTGAGCCAAAAAAAAAAGTCTTTGAACGGCTTATATAATGCAGGACTGAATGTCTTGATTAATGAAACCCCAAGGGATATGGAATAGAGCTCATATCACAGGAGCAATTCTAAGGCTATTCTAAGGCCTATTATATTGTAAGAATTACTTTGGAGATACAAGCATTCATTGCAGCACATTCATTAGGAGCATTTCTATTTTATCATCACTGGAATGCTCTAATATCTGCTAGACAGCTCAGGAATGTGCTACAGGAAGGATACTGCATTTTTAAAGGATGGAAGGTGCTCATTCATCTATCTCTGAAGCCAGTCTGAACATATCAGGATAATATTGCTGTCTAGAAAGGAAGGTGCTTGGAGCACTAGGAAAAAGGTGAATATCAGGTTCAGGTTTGTCAACACAGCACTGTAAAATCATGCATTTGAAGTACTCTGTATGGAGAAGAGGCCTGTGTATCTCAATTAACTTCTGTTCATCAATAGAATAAAAATTTAAAAAACAGGGGAACTGTTTTCACTGCAGTTATGAATTTGAAATACTGACTGACAACAGCTCCAGCATCTTTTTACCGCTCCTTCAGTAATTATCAATCAACTTAAAAAAGAAATGATAACTACAGTTTTGTGGTTAGAAACACAAATAGCTGTAACTGAAATAGTAAAAGAAATGCCAATAAATACATTAATTTCACGTTGTAACAGTTCACTCTTATTTCTGATATTCCTGTACTGAAGCCCACAGTTACCTAATTATACACAAATGAATAAAAAATAAATTAGAGGCAGAGAGTCTTTATGTGAATAAAAAATACAGCTAACTTTGTCCAAAAATTATAAAGATTGGCAAAAATACTATGACCAAGGTAAGGAGAGCAAACTGAAATACTCAAAAGTAAATGAAGCTTTAGAGAAAGTATGCAGTGGAAAAGAATATAGGAAAGAAAAGTTCAGGAAAAATGCAGTAAAGGGATATAGCTAAAACAAATGGGAAAGAAAAATAAACAAGGAAAATGCTGTTTAAAAAAACAGAGCATGAAATATAATATTCCACCTTCACTGAAAACAAATCTAGTGTCTACTTCTTTTATGTGCAGAAGGGTAAACACTGGCTAAAACACGCTGGCTTCCAAACATCATTGCCAACATAAATACTGCCAGGAAACACAAGCTGAGCGTAGCACTTGCCCCATAGTTAATTCTGTTGTTCTGACTTCTACAGGCACAAAACACTGTGCACGTTGTTCGGTAACGCTCTACCGGAACAGTGTGCATTGAACAAAGTGCCACGGGGGTAGTCTCAAGTGCATGTGGAGGGATGCTCAGCAAAGTGAGAGGTACGCCTGTCGTGGGGCTCCTCCGTGGTGCCCTGCAGGGCACTGGCCGCAAACCCACAGGCTCCCTCGTTGCTGCTCATGAAGCTGTTCAAAGAGGGTATCTTTCAAATTTGGCATTTCATCTTTGAAATGCAGAAAACCTACACTGCATCATATTTCACACCAGTGTCCCTTCACAGCTAAGGATAATCTCATAGCTGCACCCTCAACAGCTGGAACCTGCGCTCAGATCTGCACTAGCTGCGTGACCCATTTCCCTAGCATCCACGCACAGGTGGTTACAACAAACTGGCTGCAATCAAGCTTCCCTACTGATTTCAACGGTTTATCATAAAATACCAGAGTGTGGGAAATGTGAGGAATTTAAGTGGATCTTTCTCAGGTTGCTTAGAAGTGGCATGGTTGCTGAAGGTGGTGGACTACATGGAAAACCTGCCCACTGGGGCACAGCTACCAGTGTCTGCTGGGAGTGGACGTGTCACCTTCTGAAGCCTTTCTGGCTCTGTCTGTATCCTTCTGTTTGGTGTCTTCTGCCCCTTGCTAAGGGAGGAGGCAGAGTGGTGAATAAGTGGTTCTTACAGTTCATAGACGCTGCGCAGGGTCTGCAACATATGCCTGGCATACCACATACCTGTTCTTCCTGGAGCTGGCTTTATTGGATGCTGACATCAGTTTATTTGCCCTCACCTCGACGTGTGAGTGAGATCATGTCTTTGCAGCCGAAGAAGACCCAGGTTGAGACAGTCCTCAACAAACCTTCCTGAGGCTGGCATGTGGTCCATGCCGACAGTCTGTCAGCAGTGCCCATGAGCCAGTCGAAGCCTACCAGTACTGTTGGGACAAGATTCAGTAAATACAAGGTTGCTTTAGGTTTAGAATATCACTGAGTCTAGATAAAAGTCATGTTTCTTTTCCCTTTCTAAAGAATTGCTATGGCTCCTCCACACCCTTAAGACACTCAGAATTACAATTATTTGGGGAGGAAAAGATGAAATACTTTTATAACATGTTTTCATTGATTTAAAGAAAACCTTACATGTCATGGCTTTGCCTTGAGTATTCTTCCTTTGATGTAGGAAAGAAAGGTAACATCATACTTGAACTCTTCATGGATGATTGTAATATATACCGAATTTTTGTCAGGAACAAACATTACTCCCCTTCTTTCTTGCCTCACCAATTAATTTTGCAATGAAATGACAACATTGTCTGTATTAAAATTTCTGAGTTTGTGGCACAGACTTTTTTACAACTAACAGTGTGAGTTAAAATAAACATATCTTGACTTGATCACTGTCTCCTATATATTTGAAAAGGTAGTCTATGAAGATACTCACTGAACCAAAAATACACAGTGAGCCATGGATGTCTCAAAGCTATTTTCTCCATAGTCTAGAGTCTGGAAACTAGTCCAAACTAGGAAACACGTAGATACAGCATGTATATAGGTAGTAAGCATGACTCTGTAATGACCTTTTAAGGTTGACATACTGCTCAGTATTTTCATACCTGAGAAGCAATGTTCAGCTATCTCAGCTCTTGCTCTTGCAATGAGGTAGCAAATTTCTATTGACAACTATGAATGCACTTGCAACTCAGATTTCTCTGAAGTCCAAGTCTTGACCCCACAAGACTGATTTCCTATGTCACAAGTAAATCAAGTAATTATTTGATGTTAAATGTATAAAGGCAGGTGTTAGAATTTTTAAAAAATGCAAATGTGTTATTAAGTAGCATAAAAGTATCAAGAAAAAATGGAAAACAGTGTGTGTTTCAACTAATCACAGACACAAAGTTCAGTTAATGTTTAAAATGTTATGCAAACATTGCACATTGACTGCCTTTTAAAGCAGAAAACAAGGGGGTGGGGTATACTGCGGTTTTCATTTGAGTAGACACCGGTGATTTTTATGGTGGAGAAAACAAACAGAAAACCTATCTCAGGAGAGGACTGACCAGCCTGTTACTAAATAAAAACATTGGCAAAGTGTTGCCTAGCATGGTAGAATTATTTTCTTGTTTTTCCCATATCCTATCTTGAGAATGAACAACAGGCAACAAGAATGACATTTTTAAACCTATCCGGTGCTGATGTTTTGAACATACCAAACTTGTGAATGTTAGAATTAAAATGCATGCATGCATACATACATAGATGTTCTTAAGTGTAAAAATAGAGCGCAAAATTAATGCATGACACACTATGCAGCCTCTGGGCAATTTTAGGAGGCGGGACACCCAGATCCCTGATTTTTTTCCATTTATCCTAAAATATATGAACATTTCATGAATTTTTGCTCTGCTTACTTGGTTATTGTTTTCTTTTACTACTTTTGTTTTGGTTTACTACTTTCACATTTCATTCATTAATAGGTAAGCATTCTACTTGGTTTTGCTTTTTTTTTTTTAAAAAAAGCTAGGCAATGTAGACCATCATAAAAACAAGACCTATTTGAAAAGAAATGCAGGCTGTTTTGAGTCAGAAACTCAAGAGAGTTAGAGGAATGGTCTCCAGCTAGCAAATTCCACATCTTTCTCCCTACCCTCCATGAAAAGTTAGTTGTTGCTTCTTTCTCCTTTCCAAACAGTCTGACAATAGGAACTTACAACGGTGAAAATGCAGAGCGAATAATCCTGAGAGTGCTAGACAGAAAAACAAGCCGTGTCTCGAATGGAAAGCTTAAAAAGACTTTTTTTAATGGCAGAGATTTTGCAAAAAGTTTGCTCTTATAAGCCAATGATTCAGTAGCATTTTCAAGATCAGGAAATCCTTTCTCTACAATGGATACTTTGTCATGCCAACAGACAGATCCAAAATTGCATTGTGACTCATTCATAAGGCATTCAAACATTTTTATTTTCTTCAAATGTCTGGAGTTTGAATCATCCAAATCTCCATCAAAAGCAGCAGCAAGCAAGCACTTTCTCCTTTCAGACGGGGTGTTTTGCAAAGAGGCTATGCCTTTTGCCGGCCAGCGCGGACACATGTGGCACTTAAAGGTCGGTAACAGCAGCCAGTGGCATTTGCAGTATCCCGGGCACTAAGGGGCTGCTTACCAACTTGTCTCTACAGATTTTTTACCTCTAATAGAGCCTTTCAAAGAACAAAAGTACTTTGGCTGTGGTAAGGTATGTGTACATCATAATGACTTTGTACAAGCTATGTACCGTTGAAATTAATCTGTTTAGACAAGTTCCTCATCTGATTCACAGCTTAAGTAATATACCCTGAAAAGGTTTTCGTGGGGTTTTATTAATTTCCTGTGTTACTTCTATTCAAGTATTGCTGATGTAAAATTTTTTAGATGAACGCAAGAACGGCAAAGATCTTCATTGCTGACATTCACGAAACTCCACAAATTGCTTTCAGAAGTGATTTTATTCTCCAGTACCCTGTATATTCTAGAAAGCACCAATAATGAGTTCACAGGGGGTTTAAAGAATTAGTGCACAGATATTTTAAGTCAATGTTCACTTGTGACATCTCACTAATAATCTGTAAGGTTTTTTTTAAATCTGGAGAAAATACATCGTGTTCATTTCATTTCTCATTTTGATTATCTGCGGCACTGTTCATTACTGAGCACTTCTTGCTTGTGAGTAGGGGGAAATGGAGCCGTAGGTGGAGAAAGTTAGTTTTGGTGTCTTCTTCTCCCTTTTTTCTTCATCTGACAGCAATTGGATTTTGATAATAAATTTAAGTAATTACTGCATACAATGAATTTAAAATGGAGATGAAAAGTACTACACAGGGTAAAGGATCAAAAATTTTGCCTTTTCAATCAAGTGCAAACCATACTATGCCATTTGCTGATCAGGAACAAGTGCATCACATCACAGGGAAAAACTAGTCAGCTCACACAGTTTGAATGAAATCAGCATTGAAGTGGCTGGTAGGGATATTATGGCATGTAGTTAACCAGTGATCATCGAACTGTAGATTCAGGATCAATACTGATAATACAATAGGTACAGCCTGGTACCAAGCATTTATGCAATGTTAATAAACACCTGGAAATTTCTAAACTTATTTCTAGCACAGTCGTGGTTACTGCTGTTTCCACCCCAAGGTCTCATCACCAGCTTCAAATCTTCATGCTTCTTTATAGACCATTCACCTCCTCCAAAACTTATAATAACTATTAGTAATCAGGAACTGTGAAATATCTAGGTTCTTGCTTACCAGCCAAGCAAATTGACTAAGTTGTTACAATTTATTCACTCAGCTTTCACTGAAACGAAATATAACACCTCAGATTTAAGACTCTGATCCTGCAGGCTCCTACAAGTCCCTCCCTGTAGGACTGCCTGATTGTACACAAGGAGCAGTTCCATTTGGTCACTGACACAAAGAGAATAATGAGAGTAAAGCAAACTTACAATGTATGCTAGATTGGTAGTTTATGTCTTAAAAGTTACTATATTGAAGCAAAGGTATTCAGCAGTTTCATTTAAACTTGTTGATTACTTTGACTTTATTTTAATGATAATTCAGTTTTTAGTCTCTTCATTGCAATAGTGGTTCAGCAGCTATTTGCTACAAGCTTTACAAACTATTTAAAATTATCTAGAATTACACAATGGGGTTTTATTTTTAGTTTTCAAAAAGCAGGTTGAATATTTCCCTTCAAACAAGTCAGTTCACAAAGTTTTGATACACACAATGTGATACACACAATGTTTAATCTGTAATGAGGAAATATAAAAAAAACCAGCTGCTCGCATAGCCTGGGAGTTAGTATTTTCAAACTCATCAGTGGCACAAAAAGGCATACCCGAGATTCTAAGCCTCAGCTTTTCAAGATTTCCAAGCACTCCACCTTAAAAAGCCTTATGAATAGAAAGTACAAGCTCTCATCTTCAATACCTGCTTCTGACTTTTGTAAAGCACTCAAACGCGGTGAAGATTGGCATACAGAGTTGCTGATTAATTGAACACATATACCATGGCCTGTATACCATGCATTTGTCTGTGCATTTCCACAAATGGTGTGTATCTGGCTATAGCAAGATTTTGGAGATGCTAAATATGTAATTCCTTATTTTGCAATCTAAAATTAGAAATATTTTTTTGCAATTTCTGTCAATTATAATGGGCTTTAAAAAAAAGTTAATCTCCACAGAGTAGTTCTACATTTATTTCACCATCAGCTAGAACATTACAGAAAAACTCTGTACCTTTTTCTACATCAGGCTATTAATCCAGCAGAATTACCTTTTCAGATTTAGAGATATACATGCAATATAATATTTCCAGTCTTTGTTCACCTCTGTTCAGAGCTGGAACAAATCTGTATAAGAACTGCCAACTGGAAAAATACTGGTAGGACAACAGATTTGCCAACGGCTGGATTACACCATGCAACCATAAAACCCCCAGAAGCATGTTTTAACCACTCTTTCTGGAATAATTTGTCCTTGTCTACTGTAGCAGGTCTTATTAAATATAGAGCTAGTTCAACAGCAGCCTTTACTGCCACTCACCAGGAGCAGTAAGTGACATTTGAAGCTGGATCCTGACTGCGGGCAAAATACCGACCTCAGTCTCTCTCTGGAATGCTATTGACTCCAGTGGACAGAGTGCAAAAGATGGTCTGAATCTAATTGCTATTTTTGCAAAAACATTATATTTCAGAACTATTAAACGGCAAAGTCGTTTGACACTTTTGCTTTAGATGCTGGTGTCAACCAGCATCAGGCAGCATTTTAACTTTCAAAGGAGAGTTGCAGCCAATAAAAGTCACTACTACCTGCCACTAACTTGCAGAGAAAACTGGCCATTTCCACAGTATTATGTACTCAACTGCCATTAGGGTGGATATTTTCCTTTGTGTGCACTTGAAGCCCATACCTTTATGAATACTTGTGCAATAGTAGATTGAAGCTTTACTCATTGAATTGAACTGTGAAACACAAACTTCCCTGGAACAGGATATCCATTAATATACCAATCCATCTTAGACAGCTTATGAATGGCTGTCACAGCACAATGAAGTTACTTTGAATAAAAAACAATTAACTTCTAAACACCACTTCAGTGGAAACTAACCATGAAGTCTACATAATAGTAAAGCAAACAAACAGAACCAACTGGGAGGGACCTTAGGCTATCACAGTAAGCCATGTCAGGTATTTTCCTTGCTATCAGCCCTGCGGACCCATGAAAAAGAAAGGAAACATGATTAATGCCTCTCTGCAGTCCACCAGTCACTAGGTACCAGATTGTCCTTCTGCGCCTGTTTGCCAGCACAGGCTGGAGCCAAAGTCAGGATTATCTCAGCTATACCAAAAGAAAAACAACCATCCCACTGGAGAAAGAAAAACTACAGTCTGCAGTATTTCTGCTCATCCTCCTCTGGTCCTGCCAGCTTAGTCAAGAAAAGTTCAATACTAATAGAATATGCAACACAGAAGAATATTTTTTTATTTGAAGCAAAATGTGTGATGAATATACCTGAGTATAGTTCAAGACAAACAAAAAGCCCGGGAGTATCACTACTAAAATGCTCCTCCAAGGGGGGCACATGGGATTCTGCTGTTCTGAAATTAGTTATACACAGTATGAAGACCCACATGGTAATGACCAGGAAGCTCAGTAAGACACTAGCTTTTCATGCCGTTTGCTCAGTAGGAAATGTTTAATGCAACACATTTACTGTTTTGCTGCTAACAAGAGTGAGCTCTGTCCTGGAAGATGACTTCGGCAGTTTCTTTGGCCAATAAAACACATGGCAGCAATTTCCTTCAAGTACTCCAGATGGCACAGTGACCCCCATTGACCTGTCAGTCCTCCCAGCTTCAGTGTTACTCAAAATAGACTTGTCTAGGGTTGCAGAATGGGAGACAGGGAGTGAGCGTCCATCCAGATCCAGCACAAAGCATCTCTTCTGAGCTCTGATACCAGCACAGGCAACTAGCAAGAGGTTTCCTGGTTTACAGAGAGTAAGAAGGTAACCAGAGGACTAAGAAAATTCAAAAGCAAGTTTACTCATAAACCTGCAATCAGTCATTTATGGAATGAGATGGTAATGGAAAAAGTTACCTTTTACTGTATTCCAGTCACACATTTTGACCAAACTCTTATTTTAGAAGTCCTGTGAGATTGTTTCACAAGTAGGCATGACATGAAGAGCAGCTCTGGCTCCTACCCCCATGCACTCAGCCTGGGTAATTCAGTGGTGTCAGAAACACCCAAAGGCTGCTGATGCCTTCTTACCTGCACACACATCTGTGTCCATTACAACACATAGCAGTGCTTTACTTTTGGGAAAGCAAAAAAATACTCACGTGAACATACTCAAGCCAGGAGAGAGGAGGTAGAACGTTTCAAGCCTCAGTCACTTTCCAGGTGACCACTGCTGGTTACTGGTGACTGGGCCATCTCGAACCAACACATAGTTTTAAATGGAGTCATATTACTCTTGGTCGCAAGGCAACAGGTTAACAAGGGGCGTATGAGGAACAGTGATGGGGCTTTTTCAGACACAGCCCTTCTTAGAAAAAAAAAATGCTTTTTCACTCATTCTTTCTTTGCACTTTTTTATGAGTACTAAAACTCTCTGTACTGTGACCGTCAGTAATTGCAAAGCAAACATGTCATGTAATCATGCTCTATGGCTCTGTTTCTTCCATGACTCTCAAAGTACTTTACAAAGGAAGAGAAATATTGCTATTCTTGTTTAAAGTGGATGGTTCCTATTTCACAGATGTAGTTCCCATACCACATGGTCCCCTCAGACAGCTTCCTCGGTGCAGCTCTAGCTATAAAGAGAATCAGCCCAGTGATGCATTTGGACCAATGAGCACAAGGGAAACGAACACATGGCTTGAAGCATTTCATTTCAAAGTCTGTATCTCTAGAGGACATACGAAGATTAGAGAAGATCTCTCTCACAGACACACAAGCCCAAACACCTGTATGTTCTTTTGGGTTTATTGTATAGAATGATTTTTCTTTCCATTCTGTTTTACCAGCACATCTTCCTGACAACTGGAAATGGTTAGAAAACAGCAGGAAAATGGGGGTGGGAGGAAAGCAGGGGAAAAAGAAAATATTTACATGCTGCTTTAAATATTTTCCAGATTTGAAGTTTCAGGGTGGGAGGAGGAAAAGGAGGGGCCTGTTTTTCTAAAAAGCATGGGAATCCAAAAGTTGAAATCTTTAA
The DNA here is from genome assembly GCA_013401275.1 of Pandion haliaetus. Classification (NCBI taxonomy): domain Eukaryota; kingdom Metazoa; phylum Chordata; class Aves; order Accipitriformes; family Pandionidae; genus Pandion; species Pandion haliaetus. The sequence continues at coordinate 79,846 of VYZV01025148.1, read as the reverse complement.
ATTTCCAAATGCCAATATTCAATGGCATTAAGTCAAAACAGATGTTTCATTTTGGTTTTGCATTTTAAAAATGGATGTGAGTTTGATTATTGTCATTTCATAACAAAACATTCTGTTTAAAAAGGTGCTATAAAGACCTCAATTTCCTTTTACTTGAGTTTTTCTGAAAGAGGTTTCCCCAGGGAAGTTTCAACAGGAAAAAAGAAGGGGCATTCTGACCTCCTCTACCTCCAAGCTTGACTTTAATCTGCAATGAAAACATCTCGCCTCATGGTCTTCATTATGCTGTGCTCAGAAAAAGACGACCAAAGAAGGTGTTAGAATATTCCCTATTGGACATTATGATGATACAATTAATTATAAGCATTGCAGACACTACCTTTTACCACTTATAATTTATGAGGGAACAGTAAGATATAAAACTGAAGAAGAGGAGAGAACATTTTTCATTTTGCAATGTAGAAACGGTGTATTTCTTATAATTTTACAGCCTGGGGTGTCTTTATTTTGTATTATTTTCCCTGACAAGTCTGTTATAATGTTTAATATACTTTTTATGATCAATACTTGACATTTTGCATTTGAGTTGCAATTTTTTGAAAGGTGGTATTATGCTCCCTTGAAGGAACCTTAGCCCAGTCCATGCAAACATACATATTTAGTATATGCAAATGTATATACCTCTGTATTTTAATTTTTAATCTATTTTAATTCAGCATGCCTTCAATACCAAGGTGGAAGAAGAATTCTAAAGACTGATTTTCTTTGCATTAACTGTTTGCTATATTGAAAATTCTGCTTACTGAATGATATAGTTGAGATATTTGCAAGGAAATGCAAAATCTTTTCTAAATTTTGAAACTAATCCCCTGGCCTCTGCAATCCAATTCCCTTGTAAAGATTCCTGCACCGCCTCAGTAACATTTATGCAAACATGCCCACTGAGATGAGACTGAAACACTGGAGAGCAGTTAAGGGCATCTTTTGGTACAACAGATCAGAATAATCTGAGAGGAAGAAAAATGCAGTTGCAAACCACAGAGTTAATGGTATGGATCCTGTGCAGGGGGAAGGAGCAGGGAAGGAAATAAGGGAACACGTGCCTGAGGAGTCAAGCTAAGAAATACTAGAATTGCTTTGCAAAAGGCAGAAATATTTCTTGTGTGCTATTTTTGTCTTTTGCAAAGTAAGTTTAAATAACACACTAGAACCCAGGGTCAGATTTTTTAAAACACAAAGGATGTAGATAAGACACTTTGGGTGCAGAGAGGAAAAGTGTGTTATCTGGCATCTAGCTCCCACTGCAAATCAGGAGATGAGCAACCCATTTTAACTTTAAAAAGTCAGCCCCCACCTCCACATGCAGACAAACTGTGTATGAGCAAGTAGTGTTTCCTGGTTAAAATGTTTTTCCATAACCCGTCAGACAGTGATAGTGTATGAGAGCTCTTTGGCAGAGAGCAGAGTGCAGCAGGAGCACTGCAGTACAGCAGGACGTCACTTCTTTTTGCCATTAAATCTGCATCCTCAGCTGTCCCTTTATAATACAGTGCAAGAAAATACATCCATTACGTTGGGTTCCTTTATAGCTGGGCTGAGCCTGTGATTTCACGGGCAAGAAGAAAGCCCACAGCTTTCTGAAAAAGCAAATTTTGCTCCCTTCGTCTGGACCTCAGCCACACACCGTCTGCAGAGCTGGGACAACCTTTTATTGTTCCATGAATTACCAAGAATCAGACTTCAAAGTCTGGTGGGGTTCATTTACCCAGAACAGCATTTCCTGGGGGTGACGAGGTGGTTTCAGGGGTGGGTGAGCAGTAAAACTCAGGGAGCCCACACTTGCTCTTCGGTCCTGGAGAAGCAGCGATGTGTGAGCCGCAGTGGGGAGGGGGATGCAGCATGTGTGGGAGCTACCTGTGCTACAGGTCGGCTCCATCCCAGCCTGCCAGTGTGGAGGCCCATCGCAGAACGATGCTATGTTTGCAATTAAATGTATTGGCATCGCTGTCCTGGTGCTGGCTCTTGATTCGGCTTGCTGCCTACAGGATGAGTAAAACCCATTTTAAGATGGGAGCGTGCAGCTTATGCGTGCAAGGTTGGTTTTGGTCTGAGACAGGGCAAAGCGCTTCTGTGCTTAGAAAAGGGTTGAAGCAGAACAGCAGCTGTGGCCCAAAAAGCTTTCTCCTTTTGTTTCCATTGGGATATTCTTTGTCATTATGCAATTTCAAGAGCAATCAAAACCAAATGAGTCCAAGCAGCAGCTAAATAAAGTGAAGGAAGAGGTTAATATAAACTACATGGAAAGCTACAGGTCACACAGAAGCATTTTCAGTGTAAGCAGACAAGAAGGCTGAGACAGCGAGACATAAGGAAAGCACATATCTCACTTAGCATCGCACAGGGAGCTGGTGAGAGCGGTGCAGATTTCTGAAGTCAAACTTGAATCTCACTCCATTTCTCTAGCTATAAAACCATGTGTCACAGTCCCCTGTGCTGCTCTTCAGTGGCTCAGGAGTGAGTCTTCAGTTCACAAACAGCAATTCTCCAACTTAGTTTTTACTGTTTGGGTCAAGCTTCCCCCTCCTTAAGTGTGTGGTATTCTGATTCATTAAACACAATATGTTCATATGACTCTGTGTTTCAACACTGGAGATTTATTTCAGTGCTTACTAATATTTACAGAACACTATTTACACTTCTCTTAACAATCACAAATCATTGTTACTCAAAATGGTTGCTTTTTCCTTCAGAATCGGCACTTTGAGTTCTTTTGTTCCTTTCTCCTTGGCCTGCTCACATTCCCTTTACTTTCCAAACCCATCCGATTTTCTCTTAAGCAATTTACAAAGAAAGTCACTCACCTACTACAGTTCAACTTTCGTACAAACTGGATCCACGGATTCGTGGGTTCTAAGGAAGGGAGTAGGTAGAGAGGTCTGACTGCTTGGCTGACGGTGCAGCTTCCCCGGAGCTCTCGCTCGAGCTATGCACTGCTCACAGAGCTAGACGACATCGTTACACACCATTAGCTGCCCAAGAATTAAGCAGGTTATATCACTATGTTCTCAAGAAATTATTACTTCTCAACAGGCCCTTTGTTTTGATGTTAGCCTCTATTTTACTGTAACTGAGTGATTGAAGTATTTCTTGTAGCATTTCATCATTATTCAGAGTTGAACAAGTGCAGCCAGTGATTAATAGCACATTCATTGTGGGTCTTGGATACCTGGTAATCTGCATCATGGCGCTTAGTTCCCAACATCTGCTACATTCAGAAAACATTGTGAAGAACAGGGCCTTTGTAATGTTTCTCTGAAGGTTTTTAAGCATGTTTGCTTGCAGTGTGTTTACAGGAATGATGTCTATTATTCCTGTGCTGGTGGAACTTGTGAGCCCTGAGCTATGTCTTGGCACCTGCATGCAGACATTGTATAAATATATACATAGCAGATTTTTAGGCTGCTCAGGACTGGACTAGCTATTGCTTCCTGGCAGTATCTTAGCAAGTAAGTTTATTGGCACAAATACTCATTAGTTAAAACAAGACTGAAGTGGCTCTTATAGAAGTCTATTTTGAATTGGTATCATGCAAAATCTCAGTAGGAGCCCCATTCCCTGAGGTATCGACATCTGATCAAGGAATGTGCTGGAACACTCACAGCCAGCAAACACACGCTCAGCTTCGCGCTTTTGTATGGTATTAAAAACTTGCAGAGAACTGATATTTTGTAGCGCCACTCCCCATCCTAAAATTCCTTGGGCTCCCACTACAACACTCTCCCTAGTGGGCTTTCCATCAGCCAAGTCCCCAACAGGAGAAAACCTCCCCCCTGAAACATCTCACAGGGGGAAGGGATACTGGTGTCTCTGCTGCTGGGGATGCATGGGGCGGAACTGGTGGACTGTAGCCCCAACAAGCAGCTTCTCTCCATCCCTGCTGGGGGAGCAGACAGGCTCAGCCACAGTCTGCTCCACATCTGGTTGGCTGCTCTGGCTTTTGGCACTGAATATGCATGGATTTTTGCAGTCTGTCGAGTGGTTTGATGAACATGTCAATACGATGGTCAAGCACGTCAGTTTTCATTTCACATAGCATTGCCAAAGTATGTCTTTATTTAAAGTAAGGCTATTTTGAAACTCCCTTTCATTCTTCTGTGATGTCTCACAGATTACTGAAGCTCATTTTTGGAAGGCTGAAGTGGCCTTTACGGCTTAACCTCCATTCTTCCCGGGCTGCTCAGGGAATCTGCACGCTCCTCCCCACCCTGAACTCTACCACAGGCAGGTAGAATGGCTTTCAATGTTACGCTTTGCATATACAAAAAAAATCCCAGCAGTGCTCACATTTTGCAATGTTTATATGTAATTGCAGAACAGGCTCTCTCCCTGTTGGAAGGGGTTGGACAGAATCTGAACAGCGTAAGAGCTGTCCCACAACAGGGGAGTCTTCTTCCAGTGAAGATAGTACACAATAAGGAAGGAAAAAAATAAATCTGTTTTTGAATGAGACTTTCTGTACACAAGGGTTAAAATCTGCTCCCTTTCTTCCTTGCTCATGTTAAATTTCCCCCTGAAGCATGCTTCTGCAGCAAATCGTTCCCCAGGAATAACTCCTGCTCCCTTTCTACTCCTGAACTATTACAATTGGCCTCATTTCACCCATATCAGTGGTTAGAACAAGATTTATCTGGAGGGACAAACAAGTATTACAGGAAGGCTAAAAAGCCTTCAAAAGGGGGGCTTCTAAAAAAAAAGAGAGGGGAAACAGCTAAGCCATCCTATGGGGGCAAGGTTTTTCAGAAAAGGGTGAAAGAACTGTTCACAGGGCCATGTCCTCATCCACTTCTTTGTCTTTAAGGTCCCAAGGAGGAGACACCCGCTCTGCCCTCCATCTTTGGGGTGGCTGGTGAGGGTGCCTGGAGGGGCACAGCACCGACCAGCATTGCCTGCCAGCCAATACGCTGTGCACCCCAGTTAAACCTGGTTTGAATCTCTCCCTTCCTCCCTCTTCCTACACTAGTCTTCTTGAAGGAGAAGAAAAATCTCACTGACTTCAGAGGGAAGCAGAGTATCAGCCCAGTTAGCCCAATGGTCACTACAGGAGAAATGTCCTAACATTGTTTAAGTTCAGGCTAACCTCTGAGAGAGCTGTGTGCTTGTGCTAATGAGGACACCCAGGAAAGTTAATCCTTATTTGTCTTTAAAGTGGATTGGTTAAACTAAGTTAAACTCCCACATAGATGGTTTTACTCGTCCAAAGGGAATAAGCACTGGCAGCCACGGTGGTGTGTTCAACAGCGGTGTGTTTAACAGCGTCCACAGGGCAGTTTAATTCAATTTAATTAATTCATTTTGGAATTCAGTCCTTTAATTAAATTCAAAGTCACTTTCTAAATATATGATTTGTTGACAAGCCCTAAATGAATAACCCTTCAAACAAGGTTGTCTTTTTTGCTAACCAAAAAATGGGAGAAATAATTCTAGGACACTAGTGTTGCTTAAGGGAAAGGAGCTGTAAGAGGAGCGGGTACGAGAAAGTGCTTGGCTTTGTTTTAAATTACAAGCCTTCCTGTGACATTTTGTATCACTTTTCTATTCCTGCTTCAGGTTTCTAAGGAAGTGTTTAAGATTCAATTAAATGATAAGAATGTCTCCTGGTTTGGTAGGGAATCATCCAGTTTCAGCAGATCTGTAATGAGTTGAAACTTACCTAAAGCAAAACCAAATGCATTCCCTTAGAGAAATGTGGTACAAATGAAGCCTGCTCATCCTGAGGCTCCATCCCAGGTACCAAGAAAGGACAGAAAGTATTAAATTCATTTTTACACAAAGAAACACCAGCACTTTTGGTTCAGTGAGCTGAAAACTCGGAGAGATCCAAGACCTGTTGGATGACTGGATGACTACAGCTTTTAGGAAAAAGAAAAATAAACTGGTAATATAGGGTGACTAATGACTAGTGCATTTATGGTACAGTTATTTATGATCTGATCCCCCAACCTGTGGTATTTTCAGGATGCAGGAATACCTTGGTGCGTAGCAACCTTCCACAGTCTTGTTAAAAGGCAGGTGCTGAGTGGAAATCTTCACTTTCTTGCATTGCTGTTTATAATCTGAGAAACATTGGGCAGAGAAGATACGATTCTCCAAGGGGTTATTAGACATTATCTTAATCCAATGAAGTACTTAAGCACCAAGTTTAAGAGCTCTGCGGGATCTTTAAGCCAGAGGGCTCTGCAGCACCCTGGTTATCAAGTCCCATGTAAAAGCTACTTGGTGAGGAACAGGAAAAAAAAGTGCTTCCAGCCCACTAAGAGTTAAAAGTGCAGCTGCAGCATTCCAGTAATAACATCCGGGAAACATCAGCTCCCATATGATCACATTGACCACAAAAATCTCTCAAGCTTAAACACTCAGAAAATTGATTACTGCTGCTTTTTAAATAAGCCCTGTCTAGTGACAGCAGGTTTATGAAATAGATTTGTAGCTGCAGTTATGGCCAGTATCAAGTGGATTTCCTCTCTGAAAAGAGAGAAGGATAGCAGCAGACACTGTCCTCCAAAGGTCTAAGAAAAGAAAACCTGGAGGGATTGTTGAAAGACTCTTCTCTCAAGTCCTCAAGAAAAGGGAAGGTGGGCATTAGCAGTCATCACCTTCCACAGTTACGCAAGCTCCAGTTCACACCCCCCCNGATGTACCAACCTAGAGCACTGTAACTGTCTCATTCCACACCCAAGTGTTTCATTCAGTCAGACAGCTGGGTCATCAGTTTCTCTCGGTAACAACAGGGTATAGATGTGTACATTTGCTGGAAGCGTAAGTCCATCACAGTCCCAGATGCATGAAGTACATTAAATAGCTCTGTGGGTATTTTGGAGATTATGCGTAAAGAGGGTGATGGGTTTTGGTACACACAGCTGTGGTGGTATGGGTGCAACTCACCTTTGCTAAATATCTGGCTGCTGCCTCAGCTTTCCCTCTCTGAAAATATATCCCCTGGGGTTGATTTGTCCTGAATTTCCCTTTCAAAGAAAGGAAGAGCCTGAGCACAATTTGGGTCAAATGTCTTGTTTTATCTACAGATTTTCTATGGGTTGCCCTAATGCTCTTCAGGGACTCCACAGAGGGCCTTCTTGCCTGGAGGGCGATGAAGGGCTGACTCTTACAAGGAGAGTTTTACATCACTGGTTGGGGTCTCTCCACAACTCTTTCACATCACTACTTTCTTCTGGCCCCGTATGGTCAGCTGTGTACTTTACCCCTTCCTCGCTTCAAAGGAAACAGCTTATGAGCCAACGCCACCTCCTCCTCCTCCAGTTTCTACCTCAAGGACTACATTGATGAAAACACTGTATGGCTGATAATTTCCCTGCCCCAGCTCTTAAATACACCACTTCATCTTTTTGGCACGCCTTTGTCTCAGCCATCTTACGCTTTTCCTTAGCGGCTTCCTTTATGAAAAAAATCTTTTTTAGTTGTGTTCCTTGCTGCCTTTCTACCACCACCGCCTCTGTGCAATCCTCCCCAAGGCACTAGAGAGCTATTGCCCAGCTGCTGACCTCTCCAGAAACCTCCCCCCATGCTGCAGCACCAGTCACTCTCTGGGTTCCCATCACAGCCCTTTTCCCTGAGGATTGCCTGCCCAGTGAAGCCCAGCATACGCTGGCCTCGTCCCACCACTGCGCTCTGCATCCAGCCTACAAGCCAGCACTTGCTGCAAGCATGATCAGGGAGGAAAAACAGGTTGACACTGTGTAAGTCTGTGTCCAAGCCTTGGTTTCTGTCCCAGGTCAGCGCTGTCCCCTCCAGGGAGGCAGAGAGAAACCTTGGGTAAGTGGTGGCTGAGCTGACAGCCCCACTGCAGTAAGGGTGAAGCCGAACTGCAGAGGAGGGAAGGGAGGATTAACACCTGGGATAACGTCTGCAGCAGGTGGATAACACCAGACTGATCTAAGAGGCTGAGCAAGGTGGAATGGCCCCTGCAGCCCAAGTTTGCATGAAACCTGCTTCTGATCCAGGCTAATAATGAAACATAAATGGGTAGATCTGAACCCAACTTACTTTTAAGCATCAGAGCATCAAACCCCATGATCTTGGACAATGCTGTAGCACTTGTGGACTAATGAGGAATTGATTTTTCTCTTCCAGGACTATTACTTGGGTTGATTGTCCTCAGCAGGAGGTGACTTGTGCACCCATGCACAAGTGTGCAGGGTGGAGAACTCGCCATACCTTGGTAGATACCTGTACGATGGGAAACTGCCTCTTCCTGGGTGGTATTGATTTCAGCATCTCACTGCACTGATTCTTCCATGGCACCTTGACAAAATTCAGATTTATCTGCATATCTGGCATTAAGTACTTCAAAAACACATGCATGTGCCAAGACCAGCCTGAAAAAAACTGTATGTGGTCTGAAAACTGTATGTATTTTTCCTACTTTTGAGATAGCTTAGCTTCATTTTTAATGATCACAGCCTCAAATGGCCATAATGTTAACAGAGCACAAGAACGTGGTATTTAGAGAGCAGCAATTATGCAGCAGTTGAAGCAAGGTCTGTAAGCAGAAGCAATTTTGTTAGACTTTTATTAGACTTGCTGCTGTTACAGGAAGAAGCAAGTAAACTCTGGCCTTGTGTGCACTGAATGTCTTCTGAGTATCTTTTGTTTACTTTTCCCTCTCTACAAACCATGCCTTTCTTACGTCTTATGTAATAGATGTACATTAAAGAAACAACAGGTAAAACTAAGAAGACAAGGTTGGTTCCATCAGAAATAAAAAATATATATATATATATCCCATTTTTCAGATGTTAAGATGTTAAGTAAAATCCTGAATTCAGGCACGGTCAGTTTACTCCACCTCAAGTCTTAACATCTGAAATATGGCCCAGCCCATATTTCTGACTTATTGCTTTCAATTTTATCAAAACAAAGTAGCCCAGAAGTTCCTTGCCAACCCATCTATTTGTGCCACACATACAGAAAGCAGATCCTTTTCTGCTTGTTCTATTTTTTTCCAAGCACATCTTATGTCACTGTTTAAATCTTGGTAAAGATCTATTCTCCAAAGCATTATAATTGCAGAAAATCAAAATTGCAATCACAAATGTGAAATATTTAGATTCTCATTTGGGATCAATCTGTAAGTCTAGATGATTTCTGTAATTCTATTTCTGAAACATATGCAAGCACAGAAGTAGAAGGAGGGGAATTATTTCAAGATACCAAAACTCAGTGGTAACTGTGTCTCACGTGATTTCTTTCAACTTTGGCCAAAACCTTTGCCTCTGCTAATATCAAAGAAACTTGAAGGATGTAGCAAAACAATAGATGGAAACTCTTGCCTGGCAATTGTCTACTTAAAAGCCAGTTCAGCACAACAACAACAACAATAATAAAAACAATAACAATAATAATAATTAATAATAATAAAAATAAAAAAAATAAAGCTGGGATAGGTGAATAAAGCACAGCCTTAGTCTCTTCAAAGGGCAGTTGAAGGCACTACAGACAAATGTAGTGATCACTGAACTATAATTTACAGCTTGATCTAAAACTTTCCACAAACAAAACCACAGCGGGTGAGTCAGAGCTTTTGCCAGGGTACAAGCATTACCATCACTATTGATGCAGGAAAATGTCTTAATCTGGCAGTGGGCCAGAGCCTCACCCCCTTGCTGGCACTGGGGACGCAGACGTGAGGGGGGCCCACCAGCATCGGCGGTGCCCAGGTCCTCGTCCCCATGGGCAGAGGCAGTCAAGTCAGGTTTTGGGTAAGCACTGGTTGAAAGACAAGGGCTGTCAGCAATCCCTCCAAACTTTCTGGAGGTGTGATTGAAGGCTGGCTGACTCAGAGGGAAACATGCCACCTACTGACTCTTGCAGCACCCGGGATTTTCCCTGAAAACTCCTGTTCAAAAATTCACACGGAGCTTCACTGATTTACGGGTAAGGGATCAAGCAAGACAAGAGTCATCACACAGAATGAGAAATTGGATCTGCTTACTGGACTTTCTCTCTGCTTTACATGGTTTAGACTTCAGTTTTTACTCAGCTAAGCTACCATAGATGTCAGAGAAAATTTTGCCTGAGAGGAACTTGTATGGTGCTGCTCTGCAGTACTGTGCATAAAAACCTATGATTTTCCAGTGAAATAATATTAGTTTCAGGTTTATGGGATCATTCTGCTAATGGTTATTCCCACAAATAGAGCCTCTGCAATTTGCATGCACTAGCTTCAGTGAACTTCTTCCTTAGATTTGTAGTTGTCTAGAGTCAGCTTCCTTCCATACATATTGTAGAAGCTTTAGATCACTCAATAGACCTTAATGATCAACAGTGAAAGGGTTCTAAAAACTGGGTTTTTTTATGATGCTGTTTTTTTACCTCTTTGTCTGCAGAGGGAAATTGCTGTATCTCTTTTTTTGTGCCAGATTCTGCTCTTGTTAACATTAGCATTAATTTTTAACAACTCTATTTATTTTGTTTATCTGTATTATTATTTGTATTGCTTACAGCAGAAACTGGAAGCCTTTTTTTGACAGCTGGTGAGGCAAATTGTACTTTGTTACATGACCATGCACCTAAAATGAACCCTTTCCAAAATCCATTGCATTTAGTGGAGGCAGCATTCTCTCTCAAATTTTCATTAGTGATTCCAAAGTCTTATTTTCCTTTGCACGAGATGACAAATCTCATTTAGATCAACTTGAAAGAGTCTTACCTTGAGAAGACGGTGTCAGAGCCATTGTACCCATTTACAAGCTAATTAAACTGCAGAGCAGCACTATGCTTGCTGTTTGTGAACCTGTGTAAAAAAAAAGGTTCTTTTTTTTCTGAGTGTGGTCCCAAATGTTTTCAGGATGCTTTTGTGACTGTTTCATTGTAAATTCAAATTTTATATTTCAGAGGAGTTAAAGAAATAGCTGGGTAAAAAGCTGTGCATATGTTGCCTGGCCTGGGTTTCTGACAAAATACCACCTATTTTTCCCATGAACAGACAGAATCACCCAGAAAAGAGCTCTGTGCAAGCCCCTGCTGTGCCAAAGGTGAGTACACTGGATTTAGATATAATCACATTCTGGTGCATGCTCACTCATGTAGCAATTTGCCTTTCTGCATCAGGAATAAAATATAAAAGCTGTCAGTTTAAAACCTGCATTTTCCCTTCTGCTTCTGTTATTCTTTCACTGGCAGGCCCCAAAGTCCATAGTCTGAAATGAATTTCCAGAGTTAGGGTATGTTTTCTTTCAGCAGATCAGATTTCAGGGCTTTTCTCCTACACGTGTGAGATCTGAGGTTAGCTGAGCCTCCTTGCCTTAAAAATGGGGCTACAAAGGGGGCATAAGAAAAACTGGAGTAGTCTGCCAGAAGGAAGGGGTCAAGTACTTAGAATGAGCATGGTATCTATTAAAAAGAGTTTTCATGCTGTCACATATTCAGAGCCTATTTTTAGTTACAAAAATCATCAGCGGTAAGATGATTTTTTGTTGTCACAACCAAAAGAAAAGGTCTTTCAACTTCCTTTCACTTTCAGGTATCTCTGACTACCTTCTGCCAACACCAAGTGAAATCAAGTGGCCAGAAAGACCACTTGCTACTGATGTAGGGCTTGGCAGTGCCAGGTCCTTGGTATCAGTGGCAGGATTCATGGCTACCACTCCTCTGGAGTGGATGAGAGGAACTGGTGGCAGCTTATCTTTCCCCAGCATCTGGGCAGATGTGCTCCTTCCTTGGCCTACTCACTGCCCCTTCATTGGGCATGAAAAGGCTGAAAGTTTGTGAAGCTGAATTTAGAGAAACATCACAGACAGAGGAGGTAAGATGGAGGAGGAGGACACCACCCTCTGAGTAATTCATTCACTCAGTCTCCTGATAACACCCAGTATCTTCCTTATGCAGTGCAATCTCTCACCCTGTAATTCTTCATTTCTACTCTTTGTGCTGTCTCTCGTGAGTNCCCCCCCCCAGCCTGTTGAACAACTACAGCTCCCCTTAGAAAAATTAACACCACTTCTAGCTGCACTGAAAGCTGCTAAATTAATTCTTCAAGCGTCTGCCAGTGCATAGGGCTACTTCCCATTTTTGTCAGCATTCAGCCTTCTGGCCATATTCTCGACTGCTCAGTGTCTATCCTTCTCCCCTCCAGCCTGCTTTTCATTTCCTGCCACTCAAATCCAGTCCCCCCAGCTCCCTTACCAAGAAGGAAAAAGAGAAAATAAAACTATCCTAATATCCTTTCACAAATTCACAAAGAATAAACTTATCATCTGCCAAATGTCAGGCACCAAAACTACCAGCATCTAAGACACATTTTTATTTGCACACTGAGCAGCAACATATATTATCTCGGAGAAATTCAGAAAGAAGGGAGCTTTTTGCAACATCTGCATTTCCTGTTGTATAATCATTCTTTCTTTTTTTTTCCTGCAGGGAAGTGTAGTGCAGTCAATATATGAAATAGTATCAGTCTTTGATCTACAACCATACCCATTTTTTAGAAGAACAACAACAACAACAAAAGACATTCTGCTAATAGCCACAGGGAAAGAAAAAAGAGATTGCCTATTAAATAGAGCCAGTGTTGATGAAAAGAGATTCCGGTGACTTGACGTTTGCATTGTCTGTTGCTCATTACAGCAGCACACACTTGTACGGTTGAGACTGTCAAGGTTTCTACCCTGTGCGACTTGACCAGAGGTATTTGCTCTGGGCTGAGATGCAGCATGCTGGACATGGGACATCTTTTATTAAGCAAATGGCAATTGAAATGGTAGCAAGGCCTCAGCCTGAGTTGAGTTTCCCTTGCAAATCCATGAGCCCATGCAAACCTCTTCTAAAAGCGAGAGAGAAGTCTCCTGCAGCAACAAGACACTCTTAGAGCAGGCACTGTCAAATAATGCCACATTATTCATCACTATAGTATCTCTCAATAACAGATTGTTATCACTATGACTATAAGCAAGGCAAGGCAAGGCAAGGCTTCTAGGGAAAGACAATTTCTTTTATTAGACTAGTTGGCATATTTGGAAGAAATGAACAAGCTTTGAGGAACACGAACTCTTCTTTGAAGCACAATCTGAAACCATTTTCAGCCTGTTCTTTCCCCAGCCACTCCTCACTCCTCAGAGAGGACTTTTTTTCTTCAGTGAAGTTTATAAGATCATTAAACAAGTTATCCTCACTGGATTTTGTTCCGGCAGATTGAGTTTACACCACAAATGTTATTTGTATCATGTAGTCATGATGTCTGCTGGTGCAGGAATCAGAGGAACTGAATAAGAGGGCGTAAGCCCAGAGGAAACCAATGGTGAGAATTTTGGTATAAAAAGATATCATCTTCCTGGCTTTAGTGATTCTTTAAAGATTATTATTGTATTAGCTATGCTCGTTACAACAAACACTGTAGGTGAGAGGATCAGCAGCTGGGAGGTGGGTCTGCAGCCCAGCCTGCTGCTCAGGGCAGGGTCCTAGCTGGGCTCTTGCCATGCACGTGTCCCTGGCCATGGGCTGCTGGGAGTGTGGCTGTGCTATGGCAGCGAGCACCCCGGGGGCTGCAGAAGGAGAGGGGCACCCATGGGGACAGGAGATGGGTGATGCTGGCCTGATAAGGGGGACCCCTGGCCCAGGAGCCCAGGGCAAAGCCACATCCTGCGACTTTTCCCTGCTGGGACCCCCAGGTCTTCCTCTGGCAGTCCCTGGGGGACTGTCACGCACAGTGGCCCAGCACAGGTAAAAAAATCGCAGGGCCTTTCCTGTGTGCCCCCCCCTCACAGCCCCCTGCACACAGCCTCTCAAACCAGAGGCACAGGACTACCTGCGTCCTGCTCCCAGGAAAACCCACCCCTCACCCTGCCCTGGCCCTAACTGCCTGTCCCCTCCTGGCCATGTCGTAATTCTCCTGAGGTTCAGCTCCTTCAGGGCCCTGCAGGCAGCACTTCAAGTCCCCATCACACATCGGAAATGGGGAATTTTGCTAGACGGCTGCGGAGGGATCACGTATCGAAGGAAGACCAGGCAGGCTGTGCTGGCTTACTGCTGTCAACTCTGTGATGGGAAAGAGTGCTTCCTCAAGGATAAAAAACCCAACGATTTGTAACAGTAGAAGAGCTCCCACCATTGCAGCAGTGCACACACCTTGTTTTTGACAAGCGGAGAGGAGGATGCGTGTCACAGCGGTGGTGGGTGATAGCCCGGGGCAGATGCTGCAGTGCCAGAAGGGCTCAGCCCTGCTGCCCGGTGAGGGATGCAGCTCAGGGCAGATGAAGCCACTGCTTACCCAGCACACCGGGGAAGAAGCCACTCTGACAAGCTGTCACATTACAGTCTGCATGCGTTTTTCTCATGTGGGAGCTGGCAGCCACCTGGAGCAGACTGTGCACCGCTCTACCTATGCCTTTAATAGTCCTCACCTTCCCTTAAATACCTTCTTGGTTTAAACGCCAGGCTTGTGTTGCAACCACCTCCCAAAGCCTTCTGGGTGCTCTTTTGCTGAATGCTGAATCTTCACAAATTAAGCCTGTCACAGCTTGCACACATCTTTCTCACCGTACTTCCCATCCTGAGGTCTGACCATACAGACAGGTTAGCTTGCATAATGTTATCAGAAGCTCATGCAGTTTGTAATTTTCCCAAGATCCCAGCTCTTGGCACACAGCAAGGTTTTGGCTTTCTGTTTTATTAAGTACAGTTCTAGCCCTTATGGAAATGGGAGGTTTGAAAATGAAATGCTGTCAGTCCAGAAAATAAAGGGCAACCAAAACTGGAATCCATAGTTATTATTTTAAAAAATACATGATGTCAGGCCATCTCAAGATTTCTGAAGGCTTGGGTTTGGCAGTACAAAACCTGCCTCTAATTCCTTGAGTCTGGAGAGAGATGTATCTGTATTGCAAAAGCACAGCAATAGAGATTTCATTCTCATCCTGTTATCATCCATCATCACTCTGCCAGGCACACACACACCACTTAAAGCAGTCTGGGCCACATCCTTATTTAGAGAATAGTCTTGGCTTCCTTGTACTTTTGCTTGGTGCCCGCTGATGCCATGCAGCACATTAACATAGCGGCTGACAGAATTAATCAGCAATAATAAAGCACTTGCATGACTTACCCATATAATCTATTTGAGGACATCTCTCTCTTGCCTGCTCTTTCACTCACCCTCTGCTTTTATGTCTAGCTCACTTATTTTTACCCGTCATCTGCAGAGCAATTTAAACATGCTGCAGCACTAGTGTGATTGCTGAGCTACACAGCAGAAGTTACTTTTGGTAGTGGCTATTGTACAAAGTGGGTCAAATGTAGCTGCAAATCTGTTCTTGGGCAGCCTTTTTTTTTTTCTCTCTAAATGAAGATCGGTATTGCAAAAATGTCATTTGGTGTGAGACAAAAAAATGCCCAAAAAATAAATCCAATTAAGTTTTCAAAAATATTAAGAGGCAAAGCAAAAAGTAAAAAAAAGGAAATAAAGGGAAGGAAAACTTATTTCTTGGAAAAGACCACAAGAGTTATTAAGCATGACAGGAGATGTCACTTTTTTGTCTGGTCTGTTATTGTTGTTAATGAAGTATATTTAATCTAATCAAAGAACACAAAAGGGGAATGTTCAGACTAGGGCAATGAAATTTTTTACAGATCTGTGGGCCTTCCTTATGAGAAGAGATGAAAATGCCTGATTTTATTTCATTGCAAAGAAGTAAATGATGAAGACGTGAGTTATTCAACAGAGACAATAAAAAGGACCATTCAAGAAGAAATAAGGGAACAATTTCAATTTCAGCTATAATCCAGGTATAAAGACAGCCCTCTGCCTGGACTGATGGCAGCAAGTCAAGCAACAGGAAATTCCTTCTCACGAAGCTACACATATGCATGTTTTACCCTGGGAATACCGTTTTTGTGTTACTTCCTGAGTGCTTATCCCAGGAGATTTGTATCAGTGGGATCATCTGAAGAGTGATGCTGCACACTGACCACCCTGCACGGCATCTCAGCTGACAAGCTGTGAGAGCAGGTCTCCAGCACTGGGCTGGCTCTTCCTGCACCCATGGGTGCAGGTGACAACCAGGATGTGCTAGGAGAGTCTGATACTCTGACCAACATGGAAAAGGATGCCCTTCTGCCCTGACCTTCTCATGTGCAGGGTGTCACTGTCTAACCTTTATCAAGAAAGTTACAGCACAGGCAGATGCAATTCCCCATGCTACTTTTAAATTTGAAAGTATGCAAGTACACATGCAAGCAAGGCATGGCCCAGGAGACCTGGTCTGCTGCCAGGGTACAGCTGCAAATTTGAGGGGGTTCCTCGGTTAGGTAACTGCATGGCTACTCCCCTTAAATAGGCTAATAATTGTAAGATACATTCTCCGTCTGAGTCAGAAATGTATTTCCCTTCCTTCATTCCATGTTGTTGCGATAGATCCCACTTGCACAATTTTTTGCCTATAAAGGTATCACAGGGAGACAGGTGAAGGTGAATAAATTAAACCGTATCTTATTAAATACACTTTCTACTTGTTTAGCCTATACACTATCCATTTCCAGATGTTAGATTTTCCAACTGTGTCTTATTGATAAATTTACTCAGTATCTCTCTGATGTCATGCTTGGTGCAACGCCTGCAGAACTGCCTGGATAGAGTTGTGTGGAGCAGCACAGAAGGCATCATTTCTGTTTGCTGGCTCTCGGAGGTGGTTAATCTTCAAAAGAAAATGAGCATGATTAGGGCAGGTTCTACAAACAAGCTCATTTCTTTGAAATGTGCAAATCTTAACACTGGTAAGTCTTTGCTGTTAGTGTGTTGCAAAAAGCAAATCTGGAAACAGAATTTCTTCTTTGTTCATTTACTGAGCCCAAATAAAGGGGAAAGGACTTTTGGTACAGATAAACAAATCTGGAGTGGATGGGAGAGGGTTGGTTTTGCTTTTGAATTTTTCCTATCTACCTCCTCCGGACAGTCCTTAAGGACAACTCTCCCCTGAGACTTACAACTGTTGATCCTAATCAGATTTGTTAGAAATATCAGCTCTTTTGGATAGGCACTCTGATGCCTGATTTAATGTTTGAACCAAATAATTCACCAACTAAAGAAGTTCTGTAGTAGCTGAGGCTCTGGACTATACTGCCTTGCACACTGTGCAGATGCTTCCAACAACTCCTCTTCTCTTTCTATTCCTTGTCAAGGCATGAAATGCCATCCCAAGAAGGGTTATTCAGCTCTTTGTAAAATATCATCAATTAATTAGCAAATTTTTGAAGCTTCATGAATAGGCATCTATATTTGCATGTGCTTCTCAGTGGTTTAACTTGCAGATCCCTACACTCAAGATAATGGTGTTTCTCTATTTTTCTATCTTTTTAGTGAAACAATAGGGCTCAGGAGGGAAGCCTCACATAAAACTGAGTTGACTGGCAAAGTTTCAGCCCTTCTTTACATAAGCCTTTTACACAGTGCCTGGCTGAGCTGTGGAACTCTTTGTCACAGGGCACTGTGGTTCCTAAAGGATGACATGATTTCATAAAGTGGGTGGATTAAGATATGTAAGTGAACATTTGGGGCTGTAAAAACCAAAAACATTACGTCTAGGACAGGAAGACTCCAAGACAAACTTTTCTAGAGTTGGAGGAGATACTCTATGGAAGTTCTTAAGCTTCTCCCCAGGATGTGCTATTTGCCAATGTTTGTGGGAGGACAGAGTGAGGATATATATTCTTTGAATATCCCTTGTCCTTTTTTATCAACAGATGCAACAAACAAGAAAGTTCTACAGATATTTTAATTCACTTCAAATTTCCCAAGTGACCTCTATATGCAGTCATACAATGGCCAGTAACAGTGCTTTTGGCCTGTCATGTTTTGTTCCCTGAAGCCAGTTCTTGGCCGTTCTGCTGAGTCTGCCGGAGCTTGGATCCACAGGAAAGCTCCAACACTACCTGAGACCAATGGAGAAACTGAGAGGGTCTTGAGCAAACATATTGAGAAAGCATCACTTGCTTCAGTTCAATGTATAAAGGACTGGCCAACAAGAAATCAGCTGGGAGGCTTGACCATTTGCACCTAGGACATGGAAGAGGATGAGCCTACTCTTCATATGGTGGAAGGCAGAAAATGGCCAGCAAGCTATGACCATGAAAGGGAAAAGAACCGGGTAAAATTCTGCATAGCTGGAAGACTCAAGTAGTGTCAGTAGCACAGAGAATGTAGAAAGTAGCTGTGAAATTTTAAGAGTAGCAAGTGGAAGAAAAAAGGTAGTTTATTATAAAAATATGCATCGGAAATGCATTTTACAAAGCATTGTAAAAACTTAAAAAGGGAAGCAAAAAAAATTAAGGCCAGCACAGTTAAGAACAGTGAGAAGAGATCTTTGAAAGATTAGGAGTGAAAGGACTAAGTAAATCAGTGCATGTATTGGAACAAATGGCCAACTCTGAGAAAATGGCCAAATTTTCAACAGTAATAAACGAGCCAGAATGTCTAATATTAGTGGGAAGGCTTTGACAATTTCTATTCAAGAATTTTAAAAGAACTGGCTGAGGACTTTTCTGAACTCCTTTCTTGAGTAATTTTTGGTTGTGGGTTTTTGTTTTTCTTCAGCAGCTGTTGGAACATAGAGGAAAACCTGGGAAGAGAGATGAAAATCATTTAGGATTGTGCCAATATTTAAAACAGGTAGGTAAGATGAAAACTATTACATGGGTGCTTGTCTCTGAATCTTGAAGGATATATCTGTGTATCTCTCATCAGTCTTAAAGAGTATATCTATATTGCACAGTGCAGCTCTTTGCTGAGATAATATCTTGGTTTCAGGAACAATATAGCTGTATCAGTGCAGCCTCTGCCCTATTTTAATTAGCCTGGGCATACCACTCTGCTGATGCAGCTAAACTATTCCGAGTTCTGGAGCTGGTTCAGTTGGAGTTATGTCAGGTATTGTAGCATATTTTGGTATTGCACCATAAAGACAGAAAGGCTAGACTCCATATGTCTGGCCATGTAGTATATTGCTCAATGGAGGGGTGATACTTGTACCAGTAAAGAGAACTTCCTATTGGAAGAACAGGCAACAACACAACATAAATCTCACCAGCTAGCCTTCCAGCAGGGTAATTTGTACTTGTCTCCAGCAATCGTGCACTTACAGTGTTACAAACAATGATATATGAGCATTTATGTGAAATATGGTTCAGATGTTGCCACCATATTGTGAACTACTTTGCACGAGACTTCTTAGTGCAGATGAGGCCAACGAGAAAGTGCCAGCCATCATGATTTATGAATGCAGAACCAAAAGGAAAAAAAAAAAAGACAAAGTTGAGAGAAAACTCTCAATTAAAAGGGGAAAGAAAAATACTGAAGACATAAAAAATCATCACATATTCTAGAGCATGGTTTGTTGAAGAATACAAAATGGGATCTCTCATCTGTGTATCATTTCATTTTTGTTTTCCGTAGCTGGCTTTTTTTTTTAACGATTTCTCCTGGAGTCTTATGGGATTTCTTCCACAGTAACTGCCCTGGAAGCTATTATCCTAATTGCACAGATAATTCATGCAACCCACAGGCTAGTACTTGGACTTGGCTTTCCCTGCTGCCAACTTTTCTTTTTCCCCATCAGATTTTCTTCCTTGTTTAGTGCCACTCTCCTCATCTTTCTCTTTTCCTCCCTGCTGTGAAAATATGTTTCTTTTCTGCTCTCTCTAAAGCTCCTCTCGCCTGAGGAGGAGATCTGGGATCCTGCGGAGCCGTCCACAGGCTGCTTATAAACAGGAAAACAGAGGCTGCAGTGGCCTCTTGCAGGGTCTGCCAGCTGCCTGGGGCCGTACCCTCTCAAGGTACCCAAGTTACCTCCAGCAAAGCCCTGTCTGCTGAGAAGCATCACCAGTGATTCCCGGAGGAGTGAATACATGGCTAGCCTGCTCCTCGAAGCCAGCATTTCCTGCTCCCGCGTACCCTTATGATACCCTCTGAGCAAGGCTTGGTGCCATCAGCTCGCAGCGGCGTGGCTCGGGCTCTGGCATAGCTGGTGCAGGCACAGCTGTGCCCTGCAGAAGTGTCCGCTGGCCCAGGGGAAAACCCCGGCTCTTTATGTGTATGGTCCCTTTGCTTTGAAGAACATCAGCGTCCCAACTTGAACATATTTCATTGCTTTTGTCATTAAAATGACAAGCAGATAGGATTCATGGGAACATGGACTAGAGATAAGCTCACTTGGACACAGCAACTGGCCCTCCCTCCTATCCTCCAAACCATAACAGAGATTACAGACTCCCACCAATATCTGCCCTGCTGTTGCTTGGCCTCTGTCCTCAACATTCATGAACTTTCACCCCTAGTTACAAAACATACATACCTTCAACATCCCTGAATGTGCATGTAAAATCTTAAGTACAAAGCTGTAGGAAGAAAGAATGAGAAAGAAAAAATATTGCCTGTATCTATGGCTCCTTCAATGAAAGGGCAAGAGTGAAGTAAAGTACTAAGGGAAGCCCAAGACTATTTCATGGTGGCAGTAAGACTTTCCTTCCCAAGCTAACACCCAATCTGCTTCACCATGAGATTCGGGAAGAAAGAAATATGGTCTTCGTGATTAGTTCCAGAATTTGCAGAGAGATGCTTTTAGCTTTCCTCTCGTAGAAGGGCTTTTGTGTGTATGCGTATGCTTTTTAAAGTCTTTGGCAACCTCCCATCACTACAATAGAGTCACTACAAACATATGCATCACATTAGTAAGTTATATTGTCTTTTACCTTCCCTCATCATGTCAGCAGTGTCAAGTTCTGGAATTAATTTGATGTCCTCTTTCTTCATTCTAATTGTAATAACCCCATCCTTTCCAGCTACTCATGTAATATTTTGAGTGTAATATTTCTAACTCTTACCATTTGAAGGTTTTTGTTTTGGTTTGTTTTTTTACTTTGTTTTCTAGAGTCCTATAGGTTTCATTTAAAAATTAATTTGCCCCCAGGATTGCAGAGAAAAGTTGAATCGAAATTGAAAACTTCTAACAATCCAAAGCAAATTAAAAGAATTGCACAGCTAGTATTTTTCTATCTCACGATTTTTAGACCAATCTAGTGATTTTTGTGAAGTGCCTTTCGACTTTTGAATGCATAGGGCTGGTGCATCTGGTTCGGACCCTGTTATGCTGGGGGGGCATGCTGTTCATATGCTGAAATTCTGGCACTTCTTAGGGAAGAAACCTTTTCTTGGGAGGTAACTCTGCCATGTAGTTCAGGATGCTGCTCGTGCCCCGTAAAGAAAGGATCAAATACTGGGCAACAGCAGCTCCAGCTGAAGGAAGGGATATGTTCTCTTTTCCATCAGTAATTAAGGGTGGATTTTTGTTCATTAATTTTCTGCCTGTGCTTCTCATGCTTGCTCAAGCATTACCTCCCAGCAGAAACCCCACGTGCCAAGGTGTACTGCCTTTGCTCTGCGAAAAGCTTGCACAGAGCAGACATGAGTTTTCACTTATCAGACAAGGATAGACCATTTCTTCAATTTAGATCTTAACCTCACTGGATGAAAAACCTCTTACTCCTGATGTACATCTTTACAAAGTAGGAATGAATCAGGTTTATGACATCCTATGTTTCTCCTGAGTTTTTTCAACGAGTGAGGTCTTGTTACAACTCTGTAGGTGCGGACCAGGGTCCGTCAGTGCAAACTGCTCATTTATCTGTCCCATGGACACCCGTGTACTGCCAAGTCTCAGCTCTAAGCCAGTTCCCAATATACACGCTGTACTGTGCAGCCCAGTACATATGCATAGTTAAGTAAAAGAAGTCTTTTCCTGCATTCTCTGCACGTATTGTGTATCTGTTTCATACAGCTACGGTAGAAGTTATTCCAAAAATGAAGGTGCTAAAAATATCTAGGCTTCAGAACTGAAATAGCATCCACATACTGCAGCTTTTTTTTCCTCTAGGTATATGTCCTTCTTATCAAGAAATGTTAATAAGACTCCTGTACACAACCGCATTACTAATAAAACAGTAGCATACATCTTTTTTTGTAATATTATATTTTTTAATGGCATATACACAGCCATCTGGCTAACAATCATTGGAAGACATGGCACAGTACTACTCCAGTTCTT
Organism: Pandion haliaetus; assembly: GCA_013401275.1. NCBI lineage: Eukaryota > Metazoa > Chordata > Aves > Accipitriformes > Pandionidae > Pandion > Pandion haliaetus. Next base: position 57,743 of record VYZV01025148.1, on the reverse strand, counting down.
GCATTTATACAAAATGCTGAAACAAAAGGAATCTAGAAGACTTTTCCTCTCTTCTTTACTTCCATAAATTAAATACACAACATGCCCCTTCTGGAAAATGCACACCACATTTCCAACATTTAGTCATAATGAAAACCAGAAGGCCACAGTCTGGCTGCTCTGGAGCGTGTGTGCGCTGCAGAGAGAAGGAATAAGGACCATTTCCTCTGTTTGTGTGTCTCTTGTGAAGGAGCTGAAGTCTCTGCAAAATGGTGGGGTCAAGAGGCTGCAGGCTCCACGTCCTGAGGTCCTGAGGTCCAGCCCTGTGAGCCCTGCAACTGCGTGGGGTCTCAGCTGGTGCTTCAGGTCTGATGGACATCAAGGCCAGGGGGGCAGGAAAACACAGGGAAGAAACCCAGCTCTTGTATATGAGCAAAGTCTGATTATAAAAGCTCCGGGTTGGAGGAGTAGGAAGTGTCCCTCTCATCTCAGCTGCTGGTTGACGCCAGGATCCTCAGGTGCACATTTTGGCCCTAGAGCCAAGGGCTCCGGAGGTGATGGGCATGATGGAGATAGCACCTGCAGAGACCTGGGACGGTCTCACTATAGCCGAGTGGTGTGGGGTCACCCAGGGGACTGCAGAGGGGATCCCCGGGGCTCCCCGCCAACCTCCCATCTCCCCTGGGGACCCCCCACCGCCACCACCACCTCCACCTCCACAGGCAGCAATGGAACGGAGATTTTTTAAATGGGAATTTTTAAAAAAATTGGATAGGAATATAACATACTCTTAGCTAACATACCTAAGAGTCAGCTGAAGGCAGTGGAGACAGCCAAATCCTTTTCTCCCTCTGTAAATACATATGATTTCCCTCTGTCTGTGCACAGCACTGCTGGATAAGAACAGCCACAAACTGTACTGAAATGTACTTTCCAAACAGTAATCAAATTTGCTTAATTTATATTCACATCCTTTTTGGATCCTCTTTCTCAAAACATCCTGCTAAAAGCTTCTCTTTTTGAGGCTCCTCGTTTTCAAACTGCAAATGTTGTAGAAATTCATAAAGAGACTATGTGGGGGGTTGTAATTGCAGATGTGCAGAGACTAAGGGGTAGGCTGAGACAAAACAGTGTCCCAGGCAGGTATTGCTGGGTCAGGAGCCAGGTGTCGGGCTGGAACTGCTGAAAAGGTACCACCAGGAGCTGGTACTCGGGTGTCCCTCTTTCTCTGGGGGTCTGCCCATGCCAAAGTCCACCTCCTGCACCTGCAGAGAACTGAAAACACGGGGTGACTGCACGGAAAAGGAAGAGAGGCCAAGACAAACATAAATAATTAACTCTGTTGCCTCTTGGGGAGCCTAACTGCCCTTTCAGGCTTCAAGTAACACCATTGAAGACCGTGACTGGCAAGAGAGGTGTTTCGTGGTGAGGGAAGGATTTGTTACCTCCTCCACATAACAAGTGGAAAACTATAAAGAGGCAAGAGCACTAAATTACATATACAATCTGCTTGAGGAACAGTTTGGAGACATGGAGAGTCAAAGGTAATGTACTGTTGACAAGCAGAGCACAGGAAAAGGAAAACACTCTGTCGTGCTAAACACATTACACCGCTCTCCAAGGGCTCGCGGGAGAGAACACTGAATTCTCCAAAGGATGCCAGCATGGAAGCGAGTAGGACTGAAGTTTATTTTCTAGGAACTCATCAAATCCCAACATTACACTTTAAAACAATAGTAAAGGGACAGTTTAAAAGACCACTGAAATAAAAAATAATTCCAAGAACTGTACCCAGTGAATCATGAAACAGAAATTAATGGTGTGACTGGTGCATCCAGATCAAAACTGCAGATCACATTGTTTAAATAATAACTGTGGTTATTTTGCTAGCATAGAAATAGTTCCTGCAAAATATGTTCTTCATAGATAGTTAGAACAATCCATACATTCACAGTCTATGAGGAAAACGAGAACTACATTGTAATTACAAATAAAGACATAGCTTTGGTTTGACACTATGTGCTGCTGAAATATGCTTAGATTTGCATGTACCAGAGGTGGTTCCAGGTTCTGGTGATTTTTAATGCTACTTGATGTTGACTGGCGCAGCAGATCTGATGGTGTTCCCATCTATGTGCCCATTCAGAGCAAGCACAAGGGATCTATTGTTCAGCTACGCTTTCTGCAGCGGATCAGCAATAAAGATCATGTTGCTGTCAGGATGGCTGTTGCAGGGAATCCATTGATGTGATTAAGGCATTTCAATGGCGAAAGAGGAAGAGAGATTTTTATCTAACCGTTATCTTCCCAGCTTTCTCTGCCAGGTAACATTTTTGTATGCCAGGTAACACTTTTGTATGCCAGGTAACACTACCTGTTTGTACCTTTGTAGCTGTATAGCACTTTTTTCATCACAGATAGACCTGCCTTAATATGAGATTAAGGATAACAGCTGTATTTACAAGGATTTGGAAGACATCTATATTTAAAAAGAAATGTTGGGAATGGGAACTTTAGGAAAATGTTAAATATATAAGGTATGGCCAAGCAAAAAGCTGTTATTACATCTAGACAGAGGATTTTGTCATGAAAAATGCTTATAGAGATTTCGTATTTACGGCTTCACTACAAAGGGAAGATATGGTGCAGTAACAGAGCGTGTGAATTTATAGAGCACCAATTATCCAGCACTACCTTCCTGCCCAGAAACTCCTGATGCATAATGGATGTGAGGTTCCTTATTCCATTTTTTAAAAGTAGAAGTGGTAACTTTCCTATGAATACATAAATCCAAGACTTTGTCTTCCATGACAGTGATGTGGGGGAAGGGAAGAGGCAGTCTGCAGAGAAATGCCTGTTACTAAACTGTTATCTCACCCTATGACCTAGATGCAAGCAAGGCATCTGGCGTGCTCACAGCAGGTACTGAGGAGGGTTCAGTATGACACTACGTACCTATGCTTGACCTCTTGTATGTTGTCCAGCAGCAGATGCACAGTGCTCTAGCTCCATTTTATTTTTCAAAATGAGACAACTAATGTGCAATAAGAAGAGGCCAATGCTTCATCTCTAGTGTTAGAAAGGCATATTTTTACTGTGTACTTCATTTCCCTTGCATAACCTTTGCTGGCGCAAGGCACTGAAGATATTCTGGAAGGGTGAAAGAGGTAAGGTTAGCCATCAGTAGGTATCATGTTGGCCTGTTCTTGTCTTAAAAAAAAAGACAGCAAAACCAGTTGGTGCCTTTTTCTTCAGGGATATTTTATGGTGTTATAACAACCCCACTAGCACTAGTTGCCTTGTTGTAGAAACCGTCCTTGGCGCAGTGAAGAGAAAGGACCAGGTAATGTGAACTATTAGGAACACAAAGCTCTAGGGTATGAAAGAGGAAAGCTTTTTCAGAGTAGTAAAACTTCAAAACTCCTTAATTCAATGCAGAATTAGCCCAGCAATAGCTTTCAGCAGATTCATACGTGTGTCTTCTTTATGCCACTTCTTGCTCAACACTATTCCAAATAAAAAATTGCCCCATTAAAACCAAACTCTACGTGGTTTAAAAATGTATCAGTTTCTGACTGATAGTGCTTGGTGAGGAATAAATTCCTCTTTTGAAAGAAGATAGGAAAAATTGATTTGACAGCCAAAACAGAAAGAGGAGCACTCTTCCTCCCAGAATAATACCACCAGAAGGACTGTAAGAATTATGTGGGTATTAATAAAAACAAACATGCATGGGAAATTTATACCTGATATTTATTTGTGACTTCAATCATGACCCCTTAAAAGGAAGGAATGAAGAATAAGAAACTTTAAGGTTCCCCTGGTATTGTTTAATCCTGTACTACATATCCCACCAACTCCAGGTGGGAAATAGGAGTTTGGAAGTTTGAAGACAGTGAAGGAATGTCTTCTACCAAGTCATTTATGCAAACAGTGAAAGGGCATAGGCTAAGTCATGGTGGTTTCCCAGTACAGGTAAACACCTAGAGAAATAAATTAAGGTAACACAGATTAGGAGATGGATGTTAAAATCTTTTCCTGTTTTTTTTTCTTTTTTGCATGTTCACAACGCTCTGTGCCTGAAATGTGAAACTCCATCTGTGTTTACCAGCCTCAGATTCAGATCATCTTGCCAACTGATGGCCATCTCAGCATTGCCCTGGCAGATTCAGGAAAAGAAAAAAAAAAAGGAGAAAAAGAGGCAGAGCTGATTTTAAACAGCGAAAGTAAAAAATAATTTCATTAAGACATACAGTATCCTAGGAAGTTTTTCTTAACTATTTCTCTCTTCTTTAGGCAAGCAAACGTACCCATACAGACTTTGAAATCTCTTTTAAACATTAATGAAGATGTGTTAGTCATTCCATATAAGAAAATATAATTATATAAATTGAATAGAATTCCTGATGGAAGGTTATCTTTGTAATCACTGGCATTAACACTTAAATAAAATTCAAGTTTTGTCACTGACTTCAAAGAAATCAGGATTTCATCCTTAATCCTGTTTTTCAAGTGAAATTATAGGGCCTAATGCAAAACCTTCTGAAGCTAACAACAAAAGACTGCAGTTGATGTCAGTGGATTTAGTGGGAGTAGGTGGCAAATCAACAATGTATAAAGGAGCTACTGAAAATATGCAAGGATATTTCCCAAATCTTCTAGAACACCTGTTTCAAATTCTGTACAGTATTTTGATTATTCAGACATATATCTGTAAATGTGGGTGAAATGAAAGAAGTGTTTTAAAGTTTGAGCCTACTGCTTTTGGAGTAAGTAAAGGTTTGTCTCTCATTTTTATTGGAAGCAGTCCTAGTCCTTTCCAGAGCAGCACAGCAGAGTAGATCATGAAGTGAATCGGCGACGCATTATTGCTAAGGCAGGTTTTTTTCATTAAAATTATTCTTCTGTGCCTAGTGTCTGCTAGACACAGTTCTTGCTTCTTTTTTATGTAGCTTATTTCAGAATCTCCTTATCTCTGAAATGATTACTGATAAATAATATCAAGCCACATTTCACTAAACACTCAACTGATAGTTTTAATTGGTTCAAGAAAGGTTGGAAAAGCACATTCACAGGTGGAGGGTGTGGTACCAGATTTGGTATCTTTGCTTTTCTTGCTTTGCTATGCAAATTTGTCCTTCTTTTCATAGAGGTGATGAAGAGCCACATGCATTTATTCCAAAGAAGATCCAAACTGAAGGGCTACACTCGGCAGCCAGCCTGTAGTACTTTCTCACACTGGATGTCCCTGACTTCCCTGGGAGTCCCTCAGGCAAGGCCGTGCACCGGGGATGGTGTCCGTATCAATCACGGCCAATTCCTCCTCATAAGGCAGTGCTGGTGTGGTGCAACTGATAAATAACAGGTGGTTAGCGTGACGGAATGCAGGCACATAACAGGGTTAAAACATTGGGATTTTGCCTGCAGCTGTCCACAATAAATATGCATAAGTTCATTTTTTGCTTAGTTATGGATTCATCCACCTGTTTTCCTGAGAGTGCCAGACATTTTGTACTCTAATTGTTACCAGGTCCTATCCAAAGTCCATTTAAGTTAACACAAAAGAAGTTGTCAGTGATCTCAGGGAACTGGGATCAAGCCACATGGAGCAGTTTCACTAGCATATTTATATTACAGGTTCTCAGTTTTGACCTTACAAGAGCAAGGCCTAGAGAAAAAAACATTCATTCTTTGTGCAAAGGACTTACAGATTCTCTGCTGTTCTTATTTCGGGGTATTTTTTAAAAAGAACCCTGTGCTCCTGTTGAATTATTCCAATAGATACCTTTGCAGAACCACAACGCCAATGGAGGGCTCAGAGCTGCAGCCCCAGTCAGCAGAGATTGATGTTGCTCTACTGATGGCTCCCACCTCAATTCAGGCTTCAGACCTCCCCAGGTTAGCTTTCACACTCTTTCCAGAGCTGCTTCATCTGCAGCGCAACATTGCCCGTAAAGCAGATGAAGCATTGCTGCCACAGAAAAGAGCACATTTCCTCCTTCAGACCACCGCTCTGCTCCCCACTGACACTTCTGATGCTTGTCGCTTTCTACCTGTTCTCTTCGACTGTTATGTTACCAATTTGTCTGATGATTTTATCTCTATTGCTTTTGCACCCAAGTAAGGCCATAGGGTATCCTACCGGCATAGTTAATCAGTGAAGCCACAGGCAGGATCACAGCCCTCAGAAATATAAACTTATCAGGAAAATATCTATAATCTGTGAATGCTCCAGAAAACTTCACATACAGGGGTCAAACAAAAAACAAACCAAAAAACAACAACAAAAATAGAATGCCTAGAGGTAAGTTCCCCTGGGCATAATTCAACAACTTTGCAGATAACCAGATGTACGAAGTATCCAGCATTACCCATTTCCAGTGAGTTTCAGGATCCATTTTATAAATCTGGAACTGCATTGCATAATATGCTATGTATCACTTAATAATACATTTAATGACGTAAGCCACCATATCAAGCAACCTGGCCTTCTCTATACTCCATTTTCCCCCTTAGTGAAAGAATCAGTGAAGCAATTTCTTGAACTTGACACTGCGTGGCTACCCAGAATCATTAAATCTCATGCCTTATTTTATAACAAAACTTCTAGTTAATCAGCATCAGACTTATCTCTTTTTATTACTGTCTGGTATTTACATTGAAGGTGTTGGCTAGTCTTGAAACTGAGGCAGTAGAAATGTGGTTTGCATTTAAAAAATGAACCCATGTTCACTGACACCTCTCTGCACAACTATTTTCTGGTGTGAGTCTCGTGAGATGGAGATGCTTGTCAGCCAGGTTTTGGGAGGTTCATGGGTATGATTAGGTGACAGTGTCCCAAGTGGCTAGTACACACAAAGCAATATGAAATCAGTCTTCCAGTCTTGGCAAGTAAGTGGAAGAAGAGCTGGCCTAGACTTTTTTCTTTAATATGTATTTAGTTGTTATTTAAATTTCTTTGTTCCTACTTTATACTTACATTAGCAGACTAAGCTAAAATTTTACGGGTAGTTTTCCTCTCTGCAATATTGTAATTTGCATTAGCTGTTAGTGTAGAACTACTTATGTGACCCATCAGTAGAATTCAATGGTTTGGAGCTGGGAAAAAAAAAAATCAGGAAGATTATTTCCCCAAATCAGTTTGCTTTTTAAAGGCTGGAACAGAAAGTTTGAAATATCTACTCTTAATATCACATTGGTGAGTCAAGATGTATTTGCTTGCTGCTGAGCACTTTTCATGTGGTACTCTCACGACTATTTGAGTAAGAAGAGCAACAGGGCCCCTCTGATCCCACGCGGGATGGGAAACCCTCCATCAGATCCAGACACAGAGAAGCAGAGTCTCTTGCTCAGGGTGCCCCAGGAGAGGCTGAGGAGAACGTAGCTCTTTGTGGTCCAGGTTAGTGCCTACCCAACGGATCTGTGCCCTCTCTTGCTAGGTGCTGTGCAATCAAATCTAAGATCAGATCCATTCCCCTGATAGATGTGTCTTTCGAAAATAGAAATTGCGCAATGATTATTTCAGCATAGAAACACCATGCAGTGTTTTCTGCTTCTGAAAATTGCTGCAGCTCTGTGGATGTCTAATGATTTATTCACCCTTTTTTTGAGACAGATATCAACATTTCAGAAAAGACTATAAAGCCTAATTATAGATTTTTATTGCAATATATTGTATTAAAATACAATGTGTATCATAGAATATACATTGCATTAAAATACAATAGTCAATATATTATTATATATCTATCATATCATTATTCTTGTCATAAACTATTAATATTGCAAAATCAATGATGAAATTAGAAGTCTTTTCTGAAGTCCTGAAAATATGAAATCTGATTACAAGAGAATTTCAGGTATCAGTTAAAAGTAATTTCCATATCCCCTGGTGTGAAGAAAGCTCAAAAACCTAAGCTGAATGCAAACTGAACAGACCAAAAGAGAAGAAAAATACATGTATTTGTTAAAACCTTCTGTAAGCTGATTAGATTCTGCAAGTAGAAGCCTGGTAAAAGTTGATTATACACCTGATTAAAAATAGCAAAAATTGCTAGCAAACAAAAAACTGAAATAAATCTTTGCACAAGTATGGAGGCTGTTACTGAACTCTGGGCCTGAATGCCTTCCAGCCTTCTCTGGTATGGCCGAGAAATTTTAAGAGCCACATTTTCCTTTTAAACTAATATTCAAAAGAAAAAATAAAACAGGACTTCCAGAAAAGAATCTCTTGGGAGTTGAATAATGCTTTTCACTGGAGTTTGCTGCAGCAAGTTAGACTGTACTCACTACTGCTGAAAATTAAAGAGGTAATTAGCAAAAAAACAGGGAGAGATGCCTAACTTGTAGTGAACCTGTACAGCTCCAATGCAACCCACAAAGACTGCCAAGACAAGATGAAGACAGAGTTAAGACTTTGCTTTGCATTTTCCTTTGATATACAAATACATGTGCACAAGAGTAAAGCTACGTTTTTAGTAAAATCATATAGCTATAATACCTGATGCAAAATCGTACTTGGCTTTAGAGGCCTGGCCCGCATCATAAACCTTATGTATGAGAAGTTAATAATTGATTTGGCTCTGTATCCACGACAAAGCCTTATTTCTCAGAAGCATCGGCGTATGCTGTAAAGGGAGTTGAAGTTTATGGGAAAAACATGCATCGCAGAAGCATGCTGTTTTTACCATAAGTGATCTGCTTCAGGAAAAAAGTTCTGCAAAGAAATATGCCCTGAACTTAATAAAAATATAAAGTGCTTATTCCTAGTAAGCTTGAACTTTTTCTGGTGAGATTATCCCATGCAATAAATTTGGCAAGAATCACCCCTTAAAAAATTAACTGGTCTTACTAAGCATCACTAATAACGTATTTTAAATCTAAGATATATTTGCAAAAAGAGATTAACTTAGCAAAAGAGTTCTGAATTTTGCAGCAAATGATCTTCCTTGCAGATGAGCATCCAGAATAATTCCAGTGTAAGTGGACATCAGTAACAGAAGACTTCATGGGCACTAAGCAAGAATTTTTCCTTGTTTTTCATAATAATTCTTAGGTAATGAACTTAAGAGCCTGGAATAGAATAAACTACATAGTAGTAACGCTAGGAAAACTAGTTCTGTTTTATCTAGTTAACAGTAGTAACATTGCTGCAAGTGTGGATGCTGGTCTTTTAATGATAAGAAAAAGTATCTTTGGAATACTTTAATAATTTAAGTGTTCTTTGATTAGTGTCTTCAAAGAGCTCTAAATAAATTTAATAAATTGGGGTAAATCGAGTTTAACAGTGAAGATGGTCTGTTTTAGTACTGTGTTTGATATTTCTGGGTGTCCTGAGATATTATGAAAAGATTTTGATATTCAGAATCTAAAGAAGTAAATAATTAAGTATAATTCTGCTAGCAGACAAATCCACTATTCACTGGTGCTGATTCTTCATCATTTTGCATCTGGTGTAGTCATTTAGAGATATGCAGAGTCAGTGCAAAACATTACAAAATTAGAATCAGATTGTTCCAAATCCCTTTATGAAGGTGCACAAAATGTAAGGCAGGAAACTAGAAAGTCACTCCCAGTGTCTTGTGGATCCCCTACTGTTACTGGACTGGATTCTAGTTCTGTTCAAGTAAATTCTTCAGATCTGATCCTTTTTATCGTTAATTCACAGTCAAAGGTGAGATTTATGGACCTGAACTCATGCGTTCAGCCATGCACAACATGGTTTCTTTGAAGAAAAGGTAATCAGCAGTAAACAGGGGCAGACCCTCCATTAGTCTCTGTGGGGGTTTTTTTTAGGCATTTGCTAAAATTCGTATAGCAAGAGCCTGCTCTGTGCATTTTGCTGGACAGAATATGCACAAAAATATTTTCAAACTAAATGCAGCTGGTTCTAATCCTCTGATAATTCAATCTACATGCATCCCTAGCTTTAACATGAACCAAGCCATCTGTAAAATGTTAGTTACATTAGAAGACTCAAATCTAGTCTTTGACCAGACCCGAGCCAATCAATACGACTTTCTTTCTTTGATCTTTGTATTTTCTGGAATAATGGCAAGAAACCAAACAAAAGTCACCACAAAATCAATCCAAGCCATAATGCAGTCTTAAAACTACTAGGCGCTCTTTTTGATGAGGGGCTTCGCTGCTGCTAGAGTTTCTCTGCTTGCCACATGCATTCCAGTGGTGATTCAAATTCTTCTGCTGAAATGAACTTAGAGGATAAACTGTACTTGCAATCATTTAGCAAGCAGTAGGAATACTAAAAAGGAAACATGAATTTTATCTTAAAAGGCATATATGGCCCTCCTTGCTTTTCTCAGGTGAAATCCAGACCAAATTTGTTTAAATAACCAGTATAGACAATACAGGAACTGAACACAGGAAGAATGCTGAGAAAAAATAAAATGCAGCAAATTCCAAGTACACCAAAAGCATTTTATTCATATTGTATGTTCACATTACATTCAAACTGTGCTTATTCCATACTCTCACATTCCAGCTATAACGTCGTTTCAGTAATATTTACAGATAACAGTTTGTATTTAAAAAAAAAACCAAGGTTGTTTTACTATAAGGAAATGAGTTCGCATGACAAATGCCTTTTTTTTTGGTGAAAGTCCCTTTACGCATCATGTAGTTTTCCTCCATTTGTAAGATGCGTATTCTTGAATCAGGATTTTCACTATCCTACACCTATTTAAGTGAGAGCTAGTTGAGTAGGAATGGGCATAAAGTACTGCTGCTGGAATAGGGTAGTATTTTGGTTTTGCTTGGTGCAATTGTCCATGTGATGGACAGATGAGCGGAGTGAGAAGCTGGCACCTGCCCACCAACAACTCCACTTTCCTTAGGGAAAGACAGTAGCACTCAAAATGCCCTCGAGTCATTTTTTTAGCTACATATAAAGATGATTCAAATGCAGCTCTTCACTTGCTGCCTGAAGTACACAGCACGGTTTCAGCAGTATTCCTGTGAACCTAAACCCATAAGGCATAGAAAACAAGAAAAAGATGACTAACGACTCCAGGTCTGTTAAAGAAAGGCTGCTCCATTCCTCCCACTATCAGACATAATTAATAAGTTCTCCTCTGTGGTTTTTTTCCCAGTTGCTGCAGTCTTGTATTTTTCTTGCCATTTTATTCGTTTACTAGTTTTAATCTACATTTTTTTGCATCCTCAAGATCAGTCACTCTTTTCTACTGATGTGGAACTAGCTAGAATAATTTAAAAGCTTTTCCAAATGCCTGTCATCACAATCAAACTTCTACTGTTTCATTTACCCGAAACCCTTATAAGCCTAAGTAGCGACATTTTCATTTGGACTACTAACTAAGGTCTACTAGTGCCTGATGGTGTTTTTTGCCTTTTCCACTTAGCTGTTATCTTTAGAGTCTCCTCATAAACCAGTGGACTGGTTGCTCATCCCCTTCTTCCATCTTGGTAAAAGATTTGGGCAGGCTCCATCCTTTCATCTACTCTACTGGTGTGGTGTGCCATGGAAGAATGGGTGGAAGTGGTCTTATCCAGGTTTATGGTCAGTACAGGTAACCCCTCTGGTACTCCCAGCTCTGAAGGATGCTGGAAGACTGACATAGCTGGGGAGGGACATGACAAAAAAACATTCAGTGCAGATCTCCTAGGCTTCAGAACATTACCTGAAGCACAAACTATAGTAGCAATCATATTGAAATAAGAAAAATAAGAGAAACAGATCAGTTCCCCCTTTTGTATGCTGCCACCTGTACTCTCCCAGCAAGGTTCTGGTTTGACAGTCTTTGTAGAAAGGATATTTAAATCAGATTTTGATCTCCATAAATTGTAACAGATGGAACAGCAAAATATAAAACAGCTCACAATGGTTTTCCATATGAAGAAATGCTGGAGACATCTCTAACTCCTTTGATTTGGCAGAGAAAAATAGTATGTATCGCCAATATAGTCTGTCTAGTGCATCTTTTACTCAGAAAGAAAATGTCATTCATTATCATGCATACTTCAACCAAAGAATGCAGAGATACAGAAAGACAGAGGAAACCTTTAAAAGGTTTACACAGGACCAGGAAGAGCACTGTAACTTTGAAGTCACTAGGAGACCATAAGAAATTTTCTTGTTTAAATCTGAAACAAGGAACCTTCAGAAAATCACTATCAGTCATGAACGGGGGCTGGAACAGGCAGTCAAGCTGGCAGGGCCGTCTGAGCTAAAAAAAATCTTATATCCCACAGTAAAAAAGAACATGATGAAAGAATTAGCAGAGTAATGAGAAAAAACATTTAGAAATATATGGCTCTGAAGAGGACTGGGTTGCCTGATCTGAAATGTGGTAAAGGAATCTACCAAGCATGAGACATCTGCATAGCCAGCATGTAATGTGCAGAAGAGTAAGAAAAAATTTCACATAAGAATGTCTGTCAAAACAATGGAATTGGGGAACTTGCTCAAAAAAAAAAAAAAAAAGACACTATTCATAATGTCACAGGAATGGTTAACTTAAGACATTTTTGCTAAATTTGACTCTGTACTGTCCCAATGCACTTGCTTTCCTCAGCTATGAAGCCCTAAAGGAAACTTGCCCTTCTCACAGTTCAAGCTTTATTTCCTTAAAACATATTATACCTCTACAGAGGTGGAGCTGCAGAACCTAATGTCAAAGCCCTGAATTTCCTGTGGAAATCTTACCTCCACAGGCTGCTGTTTAAAGGATGAATTCATGAGCACCTGGATATTAAAAGAAACTTTTTCTTTAATGCCTGTCTCACAACTTCAGCAATATTAGGTTTTGAATGACATTTTTCTTTCTCTTTTGAAAAGCATTGCCTGTGACTCCATTTATTTATTACATGATGCTCAGGCAGCAATTTTCTCCTGCCTTGTCTCCAGTCTAATACATTCTCTGCATCCAGCAGTAAACCCTGGGAGTTGTGGCCCTGACACGTGAAGGATTTTGTCTAAGCAGCATGCTTTAGAAGGAGAAATGTTCCTATTCACCACTATTATATTTAAAACAAAATAAAAAGATCGAGTTGCTCTGGGCACTCACCTTTGCCTCCAGCACGATTTCTCAAGCATTATAAACCACATAAAAGGACAAAGGATACTTCAGTGCCAGGCCAGAGAGATTTGAGCCAAGAAATACTTTGCCCGGACGAAGATCACAGATACTGAGATCACATGCCTAAAAGAAAAGGGCATTTTCAAGTGTCTTATATTTTCATGACCAACTAGAAGAGATGTTAGCCAAGAAATTAATCAAAGCCTACCCACCAAAGCGAGGAAGGCAAACCCCAGATTTGGATGCACACTGTCTCTCTTGCTGCCATCTGCTGTTTTCCTGTGGAAGCATGGAAAATTTCAAATACTATACCATCATTCTTCCCTCTACCTACTGCATTAACCCTACCTACAATTTGGCACAATTTCATGGACCACGTGGGGAGGTATCATTCATGCTAATTTGTTCACTCCGTGGTTCCAGAAAACACCAACTCCTTCATTTGCAGAATTACTGACAGCAGCTGCTCTTACTGAAGATGCTGCACTCAGATCGGATTTGCTCATAAGCACCTGCAAGAAAACCAACCTGTGGGAAGGCTAATGCTAGCTGCACACCTGAAACGCTCGCAGAAGCTGCTCTGTTAGTCCTTCTGGAGCAGAAGGGCACTGAGGATGCACTGAAGGGCACTGCTCAGAACTGAGGAGCTGCAAAAGTTGTTGCGTATATTACTATGGTCTGACAAGAAATTCTTCGTGGATGCTGCATGAAAATTGTTCCCGTGCTTCATAAGAAGAGTGTATGCCAGAAAGCTTTTGGAAGTCGTTTTTTATGTGTCTTTGGCAAGTACCTGGTAAATTTTCCTCATTATCTTTAAAAGGAAAACTTGAAGTAGTTCATGGTGCTATTATTGAGTGACTTGCTTTCTCCCAGATATGGACCATCCTGTGACAGAGGCGTCTCAATCCTGTGATGTTTTTCTCTTGACATGAAGGGGAATTGATATTGTGTAGGATCGGACCATGTTTTTTCAATTTTTAAATGCAGTCATCTAAGCAAAATTAAAGGGAAGGCTTTCATTTTCCAAATTCTTTATTTAAGAGCTATAATTTACTAATTTGACCTGAGAAATTTTCCTTTAATTTTGCTGCCTATTTCGGGGCAGGGGGGGGAGGACATGAATTCCCTTTTGGGGCAAAGGAAAAAGGTTGTTCACTTCTGCTGAAAAGCAAAGAAAGCAGATTTAATAGGGGAAATAATGTATTCATTTTGGTATATTATATACTTTCTATGAGTAAATTTTAATTGGACGACTTGCATAAATGGAATGTAAATGTGTCTACAGCACAGCATGGGTCTGGTGCTTTAAAAGCCCAAGTTCAACTCCTGATGTCATTAATTAGGAACTATAATTTGTAAATGTAGGGTAGGTAAAGGAAATTAAAACAAATGTGCTTTATTAACTAATGCTTCAGGCACAGGTAAATCTATTTGAAAATGAGTTCGTTCACCCCAGCTACACACTACATGCCTAAGACAGCCTTATTATTAATAAGTTAATAATTTACTACTGCCTTTGACTACAGAAAATCTAACTCCCCTGGTTACATCTGTTAGGGACCCACATCCAGGAATCATGGTGCAAGACAGGTTTGAAGCTTCATCTTTGAGTCTTTACAGATTTGGTCCAAAGAAAGATCAACTATCACTGCTCCCATTACACAGTCTGCTTAAATGACTTTGAAGGCCTTCTCAAAGCAGGAGATACTAAGCTGAGACATACGTTTTGATGACCATTAAGAAACCAAGATTAGAATTTTTATTTTCTTGATTGATAGTGATGGTCCTGATATTATTAATTCACAAAGATGCAATCAGATATCTCAATTAGACTTTGCAAGTGATACACCATTTCTGTATGACCCATCCTGCAAGTGCAGTAACGGTGGAAGCGTGTCTAAGAGCCTGGCAGAAGCCTTCTTCCTAGATCTACATTTTCTCATGGAGTAGTAAAGTGAATGTCTGATACTGCAGACATGGAAGATACCAATGCTTAAATACTTAGTTGTGCACTGCTGGTATACAGAGACCAGCCTTGCCCTTAATCCAAGTTATCTCTATATAGATATTATTGCAGGATTAATATTTTTTTAATGGGAATAGAGTTGCCACTTTCCACATTATTTCAGTTTAGCCTATGCCGACCTGTTTTTGGTCTTCATTCTCCAGCCTATGGTCTCACATTAACATCCTTTTTTGTGTTCTCAGTCTGTAAAACAGAGGATGATCCCCGTGCTGCTCACTGCATTTGGGTGCTAACATTATCCTTTCTAAAAGAAAACATCGCACACCTGCCCTGCTAGCTAATAACCAGGCAATAGGATGGTTGTCACAGCTTAAAAATGTAGAAATGGAAATGGGAAAGAATCCCAAACTCCCAGAGGGGAAAAGGCCAAACATAAGAGAGAAATTTATTGCTGAGTGTGGCATAGCTGAAAGACAATAAAAGATTCCTTAAACTGGGCATAACAACAGGACAAAAGAAAAACAAACCCTCCTAAACCCCGTCTGTTCACTTTTATTATGGGGTCAGCTGCAGACTGCTAGCCTGTTTTAAAATCAACACTTCACAGCAAGAAACTATACAGTAATGTATTACTTCTCTGCAGGCACTTCCTTCCACTGACAAATGGTTCAAGCGGGGTAATAGCTTAAACAGAATTGCGCAGAGGGGTGAACGGCACTGATGAAGAAGGATCTATACGAGTGTATGTATTTACAGATACATACACATGCACACAGGCTATTGTGTGGACCAGCTTCTTATTGTGGGTAATGATCTGTATAAAATGCAAAGCTACGGGAGGTGTTTTAACAGTCAGGGGAAAAAAATATAAATTCCGCATGTAACGCTGAATTATTCTGTCCCCAAGGGGGATCTCCATAAGCTCATCAGTCTAAAAATCAGCTCCTCTTCCAGCAGTTTTAACACTTACCGGTTAGCACCCCTAGTTAACATTGCTAACCTGCTAGCTTTATCTTTTCCTAATTTTTCCAAGTAAGGAGAACAGAAAAGGGATTGCTCCAGAGCTCATCATAGTGCTCCTGAGTACAAGCTGAAGCACATTTTTTCCTGAGGCAGAGAATAAACTGCACCCTAATGTAAATGGCTGATACAAAGCCAATGCACCAATTTATGCCTCACCTAAATCCTTAACTTAGCACTTATGTAAGACATTAGACTTTTATAGGGCTTGGACCAAGGTATGAATTTCATGAGGAGCTCACTAATTTGAGAAAACAACTGAGTGTGCTCTTTGGTATGACAAACCAGACCACTTACCCATTGGGGAGAGATGGAGGAAGATAAGATTCTATTTTTCCAGCTTTCTGAAATGTTTTTCAGATTTCCTCATTTAATATAACCTGGATACAAACAAAGTTTCAGAATAAAATTTTTAACCTGCTCTCTAGTCAAAATGCTAAGCCTTTCCCCTCATGAGAAAAAAAAGTATTGTGCACACAGGGTTTCTCTGCTCAATTCTCAATTCTGCCAATTTTCAAATGCTTAGGAATCACACTGAATCTGCTCATTCCCCACCAGGGCTGGTGAACGAATTAGTGCTAGAGCTCTGCTATTTTTCTCTTACTCAGTAGTCACATTTCTAGGAGACTGCCATTTTCTAAATACATTAATGCAATGACGTGAAATTTAGCTTGAGCTAACAAGGTTTTGCAGGTTCTACGCTTGAACCAAAATGTGCATTTAATGAGGACTCCAAGCAATTATGCAGTTCTTCCCAAAGTTTCATTAATGGCATGGAATTGCAATTTTGGGATAATCAATAGAAAGCAGCAAACTGTAAGCTTGTTTTTTCAGGCAGTGGGTGCTCAGCACTTCCTCAAAATAAAACCATCTCCATTGAGTCTCCATTCTCCTCACAGATCATTAGTATCTTTAAAAATATTCTTTTTTTGTCCTGTCAGTAAATTGTATTTATCCCATTAAATGAAGACATTTCTGAACATTTGGGAACAACTTTGCAAACTGTGATGGAAATCTATTTGCAATAAACTGAGAAACCAAACGTGCAGAAGTAAATTAAAGATCAACTATATATAGATGCAAAAGTCAACTCTGACTCTTTATGAGTTTTTATGTTTATCAACAATGAAGGAGTAGCATTATAGAAACAAGACCGCGATCCATCCTACTACAAAAAGTCCACCTAACCAGAGTTTAGCCACTTGAAACCTTTTGGCAAACTTTGATATTTTTGTTTTGGAAGACAATTTCTGTTCCTACTTTATATGAAAATGGAGGAAGATGTTATGGGTTTGTGTGGCGCGGTTTTCCTTGGTGGCAGGGGAGGGGGGGCTGCAGAGGCGGCCCCTTTAAGAAGTTGCTGGAAGAATTCGCCGCCCCAAAATGTCGGACCCGCGCGCCAAAATGTCGGACCCGCC
>VYZV01025148.1:14478-34207 GCA_013401275.1 Pandion haliaetus | reverse complement strand
GACATCACTATTTTATTTTCCGTCCCAACCTTTTGCTCCGGGGCTGGGAGAGACCCCGGCCGGCCGGGCGCAGCGGGCCTGGGTGTCGCAGCGAGAGCCCCGGGAGCGCCTCTGCCGCCGGGCGCCCCGCTGCCCCGGGAAGCCGCGGGCCAGCTCTCCCCGTGGCCTGGCTCAGGTCGGCTCCGCGGTGCTCGCTCGCACCCCTTCAAAGTCGGGAGCGGCGGCGGTGGCCGGGGAGTCGGCGCCTTCCCGGTGGCCGCGCATCCCTCCGTGTGCCCGAGCGGTCCTCCTGGCCCCCTGAGCGTCAGGTTCCTCTGCCCGGAGCTGTGGTGTGACCGAAAACATGCGCTGGTTTCACCGTTCGTCTATCCAAATATTCCCCGAAAGCTGACGGGCTGTGTTGTCTTCAGTTTTGTTATGGCTGTGGGAAATTGTCATCGGTTTCTTTAAGAAAAAATACTTCACCAGCCCACTCTCTGAATGATTTGGAGGACAGATCGCATGTAGTATGAAGTCGTCCTGGTTAAAAGTGTGACGTGAAAATATATCCAAGTGTAAGAATTATAAAGCCTGGACGTTGCAATGCATTTTCTGCAAGTTATAAGGGTAACGCGGGTCTGACCATTCGCTTTGCGGTGACATTACGTGTGGTGCCTACCTGCCGCTCTCTTCATATGCCTTCTGTTTGCTTTCAGGGCTGCTGTGCATCTGTGGCAGGCATTTCATGATCAAACTCACTCCATCTTTTGTAGAAGAATAAATCTGTGCCTCTAAAAATTAGATTAATTTATTTTTACAGCACTCCTGAGAAATCTGTAATAATAGTGAATAGTTCTCAATTTTCTGGAAAAATTGACTCATTTAAATACTTCTGAGTGTGATCCTAACCTTTCAGGTTTTTGAAATGTCAACTCCAGCATTTTGGGCACTTGTCCAAACCAAACTGGTGCACCGTAATTAACAGTACGCTTTGGGAGTTTGGCTCTTTGCCTGGTGTACCCTCCTTGCTCAAGTAACTTGTATGGTCATTTTATATCCGATGATCAAAAAGCAACACACGGAGGAATTGTACAGGTTCTGTTCCCGGTTTTCAGAGGGAAGATTATGCCTGTGGGTGACATATGCAAATGTGCCACTGTTAATATTTATGAACCTCTTTACCCAGCAGTGGAACTGATCACCATATCAAAGGGCACCGATACTGCTTTTAACTCATGGAGTGTTGGCCCCGCTGATGTCGATATTTAGAAATAACTGGTTTCTGTTGGAAGTAGAAAAAACCCAATTATTTTGAAATAATAAAGCGTCATTTTCCTGCGTGGAGGTTGCTCACTGAGCAGTGGCAGGGGCTGGTTGGGTGGCCCAGCATCATGCACTGGAGCAGTGATGGGCTCTTCAGAGCACCCCGCTTGCCATATTAAGGGAGGCTCCATCTGGACCTTTAATTTGTTTCCCTGTTTGGTCAGGAGGGTGCTGTGATTTTATTGGAATTTAATGAGGATTAAGCTCAGCTCAACCCTTTAAACTGTGTATCATGATATTCACTGTTAGTTGGCCTTTGATTTTGCTTTTATGGCAAGCACTGACGCATAGTGGTTTTCTGGACTTGGGCTGAGGAGAGGGCATTCCCAGAATCTTTAGCTTTGAAGTTTGAAACTTTATGTGATTTACTTGTTTTCAGGTTTGAATCATGCTGCTTAGTCCTCTTCTGTATTTATAATCACTTGTTGGTTGCTCTAGCTGCTAACGAGCATGTAGCGTTCACAAAGATGTGTGAATTGTTCTGAGATTTTTTTTAAACATCTCTAATTAAAATCTAATGGCTTGAATTTAATTAGCTGTCTGCTAAATGTCTTTTAGGAAGGCCATAAATTAATGTAATTTAGAATGAAATGTAAAAATTAATTAAAATTATTGTTGGCAAAACTGTGCTATCTATGTATGTGCGTGCTCAACCAGTCAAGTGAGCTCATTAGAGAGCACGTTGTCCTTTTAATGCCTCCTGTCATTATCTGGAAGGCAAAATGTTATTACAGATTGTGCCCTCCAGCTCAGGCAGAAATACCTTCTTACATGTCTCTTGCAGTTGAAAATACTTTATGCAGCTGTTTTCTTTTGGCTTCCACATTGAAATTTTTATGAGAATAAACAGATGAAAGAAACCATTTTATATGTAATTTAGAAAATTGTTTTGATTATTGGTTTAGTAAATGCTTATGTAGCACTACTTAAGAGTATACAATTACTGTATACAGTAAAAAAATATGAGTTAACTTGCATAGCTGAAATAGGTATTGATTTACTCTTTTGATAAAACACTGAGTTATTTCACATTTGCTGGGACTTCAGTACCTTTTGAATATCACCAGCAGCAAAGCAGTTATTGAATCCCATTTATTGTCTCAAGTAGGACAGTCATACCTTACATTTGAGCATTTCCAACGTGACGGTCGTCAGAGGGCTCAATGGATTTTGGCCATCTGCTTTTTCAGATGCATGCCCCGAAGTGAAAGAATGTGCTTCTGAATGGGAGCAAGAAGTCCAGGAACTTGGACTGAGCGCCTGGGCTTCTGCCTTGTGCCCTTGCCGAGACAGGAGCACAGCATGGGTGTCTGGCTCTGGCTCTGCCAAGTTCTCTCCCGTCTTAGGGTCCTGCTCAAAACAACCTGAAGATGGCATCTTCAGGGAAAAGAAAGCACTGTTAATTCCACCAAAAGAATCAAGCAGAGAGTTCTACCAAAAAAAAAAAAAAAAAAGGCAAACAAACCAGAAAGCCGATGTGGGAAATAGTACAGCCAAGTCCATCAGCAAGGCTCGTCCTGCTTTAGCCCCCTCTCCTCTTCATGCTGTACTACTGCCCTGCATCTCTTCCACCCTCACACTGGTGCCTGTGAGCCCGTGGTGAACTGGTTCAGAGATGCCCATCAGAGGGCTGCAGGACTGTAGAAGACAGTTTTGCCAACAGTAATTCTGATTTTTACGTATCATCGTGGATTATATTCATTTGCAGCCTTCCTCCTTGCCCCAGCTGTTTTGGCAGGTTTTTGCCTAGATTGGCTTGTTAGAGGGTAGGAGAAGTGTGACAGGTGGTGGGAGGGAAGCGGTAGGAGCCCTCAGCTGAGGGTAGGTGGCACGTGGTGGCACTTGTGTATGGTTGTTAGCTCTCGGGTTGGCTCTGCTCTGTTGTGAACCTGCAGCAGCGTGGAGGGTGATGCCTTCCTTGGGTGTAAAATGTAACTTTCTGGTGTAGCTAATGTCCACCTTCACCTGAAAGGTGTCTCAGAGTGCTGTCTTAGTACGAAGCATTTGTCACTCTGTCGCTTCTGTGTGGCACCTTTTAAGCTGTTCATTTATCTTACTTTCTGTAAGGTTGATTAGCTAAGGTATGAGATCTACTAGATTTAGGCTTATGAAGAGTAAGCTGTGACTGGCTGCCTGGGGCTGGTGAGGGCTGCTCTTTGGTGGACGGTTTTCCATTGTTTTTAGCTGTTGCATTGTTTTCCCTTCTGAGAAAGCTTCTGCTAATTGAGCTCTGTAACAATAACTCATTGTAAACAAAGATATGGAAGCATTCATCAGATTGTGTTAAAAAAATAACTACAGCCGTTTCCAAGTTTGTCACCAGTGTACGATAACAACATGGTATAAAGCATTTCAATAGGACTCTCTCCAGTGATGAGGTCTGTGGCAGAATAGTAACTCATAAAAATAAGAAGTCTCAACTTCTGAATTCTAACCATGGTTTTTGTGCAGCCGTGCAGGATGCCCTGAAGCTTAGAAGTAGTCTTTACTGAAAGATTCTCTATGATAGAAAATATTTTCACAGAGAAATTGAAGTCAATCTTCTCTTGAAGTCTCGGGCAAGCAGAATAATTTAGGATTTTTTTTAAAGAAAAGAGTAGTTGAGCTTACACTTTTTTTTTCGGACAAATAGAAGGCAAAGGAGAGCTGTCGTGACTAAGTGGAGACCAACATTTTGCTCTGCTGTTGTTATTGGAGGGAGAGCTGGAGAAATAAGAGATTATTTTTTTCATTTTAGGTAGGATCTATGTGGTGTTCTGTCACTGTATGTGTACTGCTACCAACTGCACTATATGTGCTAACTACTCACTGGAGGGGTGGTGTGTAGGTCAGTTCCTAATTTTTTCTCCCCCATTTCTTTGACTGGGTATTGTATAAAAATTGCTGGAAAACAGTCCTGTTTCATAGGTGTGTCAGGTCTGCTTTGGGTTGCTGCTGAGGCAGTGTTATGAGCAGGTGCTCTCTGCATTGGAAGAGTCGATAGTGTCTGCTGAACCCGTGGCTTTGCCAAAACCCAGTAAGTTGTCCTCTCTAAAGCCCCCAGTGATGTGTGGGCAGGTATGCTAGAGGGGTCAGGAGAGATCAAGCAGAGAGGATCTTGTGGTCATCAGTGCTCTGAGCCTGGGGAGCATGTGTGCATCATGATTCATCTCTGGCTGGGTTCAGTACTGAGAAAAATGAGTGTGTGGAATGACTAGCTACAGCAAGTTGGGATATTTGTCATTTATTTGGGCTAGAATATGAAGTTTTATGGTTGCCCGTCTAGACTGCAAAAGTGGCCGTGGTGCAGCAGTGCAATTGCTCATGGCGACAGCGAGTTCAGCTTAATTCACGGGGCTCTTTGTTCATGGGATTGCTGTGTGCTATTGTCAGTGTGCTAGTCTTCTTAAAAATAAAAACTTTGGCAGGACGTCAGTCTATCCTGCCTGAGAAGGATGGCCTTGGTTGGTGCCAGGGGTGATTAAACTATAGCAGCGAGGAGGAGAGGCTGTTTGCTTTAGAAACTCAGTGGTGGCCTACCTTTTGCTAAAAGGGTCTTTAGTTAATGGGCAGTGAGGAGTAAGCCTTTGCTCAGTAGTCAGCTGAGAAGCAAAGGATCGTGTGTTTAAAAAACAATCCTTTTTTTGCACAGAGCAATTGGCAATATTTGGCCTGGTTGTGAGTAACACTCTTGCTTTTAAAAACAAAAAAAGAAACAGAATCTCAAACACAGGAGTCTCTATTAGAAAGACTCTCTTCTCTCTCCTTTAGAAAGGCTTTTAATGCTTGGGATGCTGAGAAGAATTTTTGGCCTCGCAGTGTGTTTTTTGTACTCTTTAACTGAATATTTTTGGTATGGGAAGTACAGTTATCTGACAGGATTTTCTGTTGCCTGAAGAACCTACTCTGAAAGGATATTTTTTTTTCTGTGCTTTATATCATGAGGTACTTAATTCTCTGAAGCATTGTTTTGTTTTGGAAGCAGCATGATGTTGATAATTGTGCTGTTAGTAATGTACAGGAAGATCTGTATGTCAGTCCTTGCTCTTCAGAGTAGCTGCTTCCCTTCTTGGTGTGGTTTCTATCATTTATTGAAGTTTATTTTTCCCTTCTCTCTTTAGGTCCTTGCTAAATCTCATCCTTAATAAATGCGAAGTTAAGGCCAAGAATGTTGTTCCTGTTTTACCCACACATAATGTAATAAGAAGGGTGTTAGAGGGTAATTAATTTTATAGCACATGGCATGTATGATGACAGTGCAAGTCTCTCTGCTCTTGCTGGTGTTGTGCATTTCTAGTAGGGACAGTCTGTTTAGGAGATGAGAATCACCTGATAAACAACTTTTTATGAGCTTCACTAACTTCCTTTTCAAGAAATCTTTCTACAGATTCTTAGGAGCTCAGGTGGAGCCACTGCTCGCCTTGTTTTTCCTCTCTGTAAATAAGTGAGCACAGGCACCAACAGTTTAAAGAGGAATTGTTTGCCTTTTTTTCTTTCATCTGCTTGTTTAAATGGATGCAGAATGTTGGTTTTCTAGGCTTTTCTTTCATTGGGTGCTGAAGGATGGATACCTGGAAACACCATGTGGTGATGTGCAAGCTCTTCTGAGAGTTTTGAGTCATCTTTTTAGGAAACACACATATGTGCACTCGGATTTAAAAAGGCTGTGCTCCTGGAGAAGCTTGCCATCTGAGCTGATAATTCAGACAGTCGGTGGAAGTAAATGGGTGGTGCTGCTGGAGGGGTGGGATGTGAAGAGAGACACCAGGGTCATTAAAGGCCCGAGTTTATTGCTACATCTTGGAATGTACAAAATGTTTTTCTCTTCTGGTTTTGCCCCCCCTTTTTTTTTTCCTGGTTTTTGTTTTTCTTTTCTTCTTCTTTCCCGCTCCCCTTTACTTCTTTCTTACTTTAATTTTTTTTTTTCTTTTTGCTCCATGTTGTAAGTATTTATGCTACGTACCGTCAGTGAGTACTACAATATTCTTCTTAAGCTTTCTGCCCTAAGACTTCTTACTGGGTTGGATGAACTAGGGTTTTTTCAATTAGTTTTTTGATTGTTTTGCTTCTCAGTGGGTTGCCTCTTCTGCTCATCCTCAGTAGTTTCAGCCTAACTTGTTTACTAAATATAGCTGTGTCTTGATGTTAACTGCTGGTTTCTTGACTACTCTCCTGACTTTTTTTAATGTCTGTACTGCTCCATTGTACATTACAGTGCTGTTCATTGGGAAGGACAAGGTTTTTTTAGCAAATTCTTTCTTTGGTTGTTGGTCTACACTGCATTTCTGCCCCGTCTAATGATGTAGATTGCATGCTCTTGCAGCTTTTAGGCAAGATACTTTTGAGTGCAAATCTGTCTTGTTGCAGAAGTAGGCTTACTTTCTGTATTTAAATACATTTTCTTTAGTTTTCTGGAGCTGCTTGTACATGCGAATGACATGCATAATAAAAGTGCAATGGAAGGGGCAAGAGACAAGCAACATAGCTATGCTCTATAAACAGTTACGATATAATGTGGGGAGGTACGACTACCTTGGATTTCAGATGTTGTGTTAAATTAAAGAAGAATACTCACTGTTGTCTCTCTCCTGATTCTCTCTTGTTTCACTGAAACTCAGCTTGTAGCTGTGAATGCAGTGCTCCAGCCTGGAGTTGGTTCCCACTTCTCCTGCCAGTTTCTTTGGGCTTAAAAAAAAAGGGGAGGGGGGGCTGAAACCAAACTGTTTTATGTTTGAATGTATTTTGGATTTGTGTAAACAGTTTTAATGCATCAAGCTAAATTGGCAGGCTTTCATAATCCTCTGGGAAAATTGGGAGTTTGAAACCCAGTGGATAAGTTAAAGTCACAAATGCTTCTAAGCCCCAGATTTGGCTCCCTAAAGGGACACTGTAAATTAGTTAGGCCTAGAAATGTGATTTACTTAAAGTAAATGAAAATGCTTTTTCATGAGATCTTTATAATTTTAAAGACAAGAGAGTTGGATTTCTTTATTCTGAGTTGAGGACACAAAAGCGAGAAAATGGCTGTTAACAAGAGAAATTTATATTTGCTGTCCAAACACAAGAGGTAATGATTTCATCACTTTTTATGGTTTTTAATGAAATTATGACATAAGGGTAATAGAAATTGTTTTAAAATGCTTAATTTCAGTTAGCGTCTGAGGTAAGCAAGCCATCACATGCATAACTAAATTAACAATCCCAAATATACGTAAAATGAATGGTAGAACTATTAGTTTGCTTACAGTTTACTGTAAGATTTTTTTCTTCTTCTGAGAACAAAAGAAAAATGTTGCTTTTACATCAAGGTTCTGACAAGCTTTGCACCCATCGCTGTACAAAACAACAGCAGTAGGGTGGGCTCCAGTTTGTTTCCTTCCCCCTTATTCATGATGACAAGCAGACCATGCCATTTTCTTAAGAGGTTTCCTGTTGTGTGCATTATATGGATCTTTAGTTAATTAGACCTCTGAATTTCATTGGCAAGCTCTGTTTAAAAACGGCAGAAAAAAATCCCAATCTTGTAGGTTCAGTTTTGAGGATGGATGTCACCTCCCCAGACTAACTGGGGTTTTTTTTTCAGACTTTTATTATACATCTTACAGTACCTCTGGCTTTTATAACCAATAAACTTTGGAGTGGCTTTGAATTGTGGATGTAATCCTTTAGGTAGGGTATGGCTGACCAAATTTCTTTCCAGCAGCAGTAGATATTGGAAACCTGACCACGTGGAATGGAAGGAAAAGTGTCGCTGTTAAAAGATTTTTCTCACACGTCTCTGGTTTGATGTAGCTGTGGTGAAACCATGCTTTGGGTCGGAGCAGTTCTGAGATGATTGCTACACACATACATCTGGGCCTCTCTGGCAGCAGCGTCCACTTCAGATGTGTTAACATGCACTACAGCTGTTAGGGTTTGGGGTTTTTTGGATGCAATTTGTTTGAATGGAATTTCAGGAGAGCATTCCTAAAAATGTGCTGCTTGGTGTTTGCAAAGAGGTGTGGAAAGGAGGAACCTTCACCAGTAGGAACTGTAAATTAAACTCTTTCAGCTGCTAGATTCAGAGACATGGCAATACTCACGTCTGCACAGTATCACTTCGCTTTTTTTAAACAAGAACTCTAACAAGGAGAAAATTACAGCTTTGTTTAGCTATGAAATTCTGCATTGAACTGCTATTGCCTCCTCTCCCAACGTGTACTGTGCAAATGCCATCAGAGAGATCTAGCAGGAAATCAGTGGTTTGTGTGTCTGTAAAGCTTGCTTTCTGAACTCTAAACGTGTCTGCTGAAGTCATGGGGCAAGGGGGACGGCAATAACAAGCAGTCCAAACTCTTTGGTGTTTGGTTTATTTTTTTTCCCATAGGATAAGTATGAAAGAGCTCCAAGTCCCTATTGACAGGTTTGCAATAGCTGTAATAAGCACTGCTTTGAGATGGTTTTAGGCTTGCGTGCATTGGGATTGGTGATGGGGAGGATTTCTGCATGTCTATTTTGTAAACACTTAACACGTGGGATGGCATTGTTCCGTGAAAATGGTATGACATATTTAAGAAAGATAACTTGTTGGTAGTCCTGTTCTCCAGGTTTGGATTTTTTGCTGTATCTTCTATAATCTTTGACCACAGTATTTTCTGAAAGATGCTCAGAGGGGTGAAGGGTTGGTTAGTATGGATAAGGCAGCTGTTAGGCTGTGACCATACTAACAGTCTGCTTGTTCTTTGCCTGCCACAATTCTTGGACTGAATCCTCATTAGAGGGGTGAATGCATAATTTCTGTGAATATACAAGGTGCTTTTGGAGGTATACATGGTGAAATGCTTAGGAGGTTGATTTCTTTGAGTTTATTCTTTACACTAAAGAACCAGGGTAATAAGACCATTTATTTAGGCAGTGTAGACTTGATGGTGGTATTCCTGTTGTAAATGCGATTTTTCCTTTTAAAGTATTATTTTTTTGAATTAAAAATGTGTTAGGGGAGATGCTGTTTCCATCTGTTAACACTTTTATTTTAAATTGTTTTAGCTTTTTTTTAATAGGCTGTATCTGGAAAATCCAAGCAACAAAGCTTGGGCAAGTGTTTAGCCTGAAGTTAAAAAATACCTGAAATCTTGTTCTGAGTTTGGTATGTGTGTTTGTTTTCCAGGAAAAGCTTCCTGGAGGATATATGCCTTTTCTGCAGCACCCCTTCCAGGTTGTTTTCCTTTTGTTTCTCACCCCATACCGGAAATCAGTTGTAGCTGACGTGGCTGAGGACTCAATTTCTGACAGGTGAGGTTAGAGGGAATAGGAACTGCACAAAGATACCATGTGGGTGCAGGATTTATGGTGAAATATGGTAGACTGAAGGTGCAGTGTGCCCAGTGGTGATGAGGACAGATCCAGTAAGGCAGGATAGTAATAGATATTTATATAATTCATTGTGACTTCAAGTTCTGCATAACAGTATAATATTCCTTAATTCTACAACTAAACTCGTGTTTCCTGACTTTGGTAAGCTAATGGAGCTGAGTTCTCCCAGTTTGTGCTGTGTTTTTTGTTTGGTCCCCCCCGCCTCCCTGCCAAGGTATTTAGCCTTGATTTAGACTTGTTTCAGTTCTGTTTGATTTTTAAAATCCTATGACCATTCATATATTATTGGTATTGTGAAGTTAATGGAAGCTATAGCTATGAAGTGTTTAGTGGCTCTATAAACAGAGGTAGGCGATCTGAGATATTTTCAGAGTAGCTTTAAAAAAGAAATTGCTTGTTTTCCTGTTAAACATAGAGGAAAATGGGTATTGGGCATAGTGGTAGAAAACTGTAAACAATTCAGATTCTTGGAAAAAACATGGGTTTTTTTCTGAACACTTGATCTGGCTTAGTAGTGCTTCATTAGAAATGATGCCCCAGTATGGTGCTATTCCTGTGCTGTTTGCTAGTACAACTAACTTGAGTAGTCAGATACAAGCATTAAACAGGTGTGTATCCATGTCCATTACTGCTCGTGTGCCT
Source organism: Pandion haliaetus (assembly GCA_013401275.1). Classification (NCBI taxonomy): domain Eukaryota; kingdom Metazoa; phylum Chordata; class Aves; order Accipitriformes; family Pandionidae; genus Pandion; species Pandion haliaetus. Next base: position 23,932 of record VYZV01025148.1, on the reverse strand, counting down.
CTTCAGTTCTGGAGGTGAATGTGCTCACCAAGTGGAACCGGTACGGCTGGGTGACTGGGATGCTCTGTGCATTGTAAGGTAAGGAGTGTCAGCGATGTGCCGTTTCGAGAGGACTGCAGTACCACGGAGGAACGGAGATACAGAAATGAATCATCTGAGATGTCTTGCGTGCGACAGAGTTGGGAGCTGCTGCGTCAGGAGCTCTGTCCTCATCCCGTGGTGGGTTTGGGAGGAAATGACTGCTGACCCCCAAGTGCAGTGGGGCCTCAGGTGGTACATCTCCAAAATCTACCCAGCACATTAGTCAGTAATTGTATTAGAAATTGGTTTACATTTTTATGATTCGATTCGAAAACTTTCAAAGTGCAGAGAATACAAGTAATTTCTGTGTGAGATTAACATCAGGCCTCAAGCTTTTCCATGCTAGCTGGTTTAGATGCAAAGAAAATAGACCTAAGCTTGCAATCTGCAAATCTCTGATGTTTAGAACAACTGCAGCCAAGAACTGAAAAACAATCCATCTCTATTCATGATGTGGAAAAATATATACTAGAAGTTACCGTTTCATTGTAGAGTGGTTTGGGTTGGAAGGGACCTTAAAGATCATCTAGTTCCAACCCCCCTGCCATGGGCAGGGACACCTTCCATGAGACTAGATTGCTCAAAGCCCCATCCAATGGCAAATGTAATTCTAAAATAGACTTCCATTTTTCGTCTTTAGATGCCACACCTGTAGTTGTTAATAGTTGTTAGTTATTTAAATAATGTTGCAGATGCAAGCTTTTGTTTTAAGATGCATTGTGTGGAAAGTACCTATTTGAAGTTGGTAACAGTGCAAATGCACCTAATGAGTTGCTTAAAGACTTTAGTGTAACAAGAGTCTTATTGACGATATGTGCTAGCTTTGGAGAGAGGAAGTGGCAAAGATACTGATGCAGGTTAAGGGGGTTAAACATTCCAGGTAATCTGCATCAATTACTTCTTTAGAACTGGTAAGTACATAGAGTGTATCACACAGGAGGGAAAAGAACCCTCTTGTCCCAGTCTTTTCAGCATGACAATTTAATACATTTAGATTTAATATTTGCAAGTATCCTACCTGTAAGAGGGGGTAGCTTTTGTTACGCTGTTGCATGCCCTTCTGGGCTTGTAGGCCAAACAGCTTTGTGACTGTGGGTCCTGCAGTTATTTGGGGGTGTGTTCTGGACAATCTTTTTGAAGGCGACTTGACGTAGGGTTCTACTTTTCACACTGTTGCTTTTTAAGTAGAGAAATGGGATCCTGTGCTTTGGTGCATCAGTAAACGGCTAAAAGTTCTATTTAAAAAATATTTCCAACCTAAATCCTAACCCTCCTTGGCTTTTTTTGTTTCTTTTTTCTGTGCCAGGCCAGAAAATGTGATATCAACATGTGATATCAACACATGTTTATGTGATATCAACATGTTAGTTTCTGCTTACCTGATTTTGGGGGCCCTTTTGCAGTAAAACTGCTGGCCCTTTCCTCAAGCGAGAGCTCAGAGCTGTGGTCCAGGTGGCTGTGTTGCTTTGTGCCTTGGTTAGAACCTGGATTCCAGCCCTGAGAGAGGCAGAGCAGAGGCTGGCTCGAATTTGTAGAGGATGTTGCGATCCTTCTTCTGCAGTGGAACCCTCAAAAGGCGCTTTTGAACCTTTAAGAAGTGCTGAGGATGCTGGCAGGAAAAATGAAATATACATGCAGGGTCTGTTCTGTGTAAAAGTATTACCAGGGTAACTTTGGCGCAAAGGTGTTCAAGCTGTGGGCATCAGATTGGCAGCTGTTATAAATCTCTGATCTTGGTGTACTGCAGAATGGTTTCTTTTGGGTTAAATATCCTGGTGTGCATTAGCAAATGCAGAAAATATGGTTTGCTTGGAGGAACCTTATGCTGCTTTTACTTTGGGATAAATTGTCAGTGAATTGTATGATACTGGGTGGTACTTACTCTGGCATCCTATTCGCTGAACTGGGATGAGACAGGGTTTTTTTCTATCTAGTCATCTGAGTTTTGGACAGATTTTTCATCATTTATTTTGTATGTCTGTGCCAAGCTTGTGGTTCTGCTACAAAAAAGTGTATGTGTGTATCGTGCTTTGCTCTTAGAGGAATATGGGGTTGGGAGAGTAATTTGAGTTTTAATACAAACGTTGAAGTGGTTGTCCGTCTCAACCATGAAGAGTGTAAGCTGTTTACTACTGTGTTAAGGTATTTCAAAACATATGCGTGTAAAGATTGTAAGCTGTGCAAGCAGCAAGCAGTGTCTCTGTACCTGCAGAAAGCCTTACAGCTTAATGTGTGACCTACCCCTGAACATGGTTGGAGATGTAGGAGGGAGGGGAGGCTCTGAGCTGCTGGATGAGCACTGCTGTACACGTGTGCTCTGAACCCCGGGTGCTCGCCTGGGACCAGCAAGGAGTTGTTTAGTGAGGGGGAGGAAATTACTCAGTGCATTGAGCAAGAGAGCGTCTTTAAATGAAGTGCGAGCATGCGGCTTCCCCCTTGCTCCACACAGGGATCACTCGGCATTTTTTCCTATTGCCTTTACAGGGGGCTTGGACCTTAGATGCCCCTGTATTCAGTCAGTTTCCTCCCATTTATTCGTCAGGTCTTGCTGTTTTAAGTGGTACTGAAAGTGTGGGCCACCAAAGAGTTAAATGTCTGTCCTTTAACTCAGTTATTTATGGGTTGTAAACTATGTGTTTGAAATTCTGGCTATGCTGAAGTCAGTAATAATAAAATAAAAAAAAAAAAAGTCCTGTTAGTGTTGACTGAGCGGAGGTTTTACCTTTTTTTTTCTTCCCCTCCCCTGAAAGAGGCCCTGTTCCTGTCCTTGTCCTGTTCCAGTTCTCTGGCTTTTCTCGTCTCCATGCAGGGAGTCCTTGTTGGCTCCCGTGCTTCCCCTAACCTTATGAATTTGGGTAAGGGCTGGGGAAAGGTAAAGAGGGCAGGTGATGTCTGTGCAGGTGAGATTTGAACTCCAGGTGGGACTTGGCTTATGTGATCACCACGCTCCCCCCCCCCAACATATCTAAATATGGTGATTTGAAACCTTCAGAAATGTGAAAGTGAGAACTACTGTTTGTGCACTCTCTGGATAGTGGTTCAGTTATTGCCTAGCTAAGTGATACAGGTATGTGTGTAATGGTTCTTGCTAACATGCTTTTAATTATCTGCATTTACGTAATTATTATTTGCAGTTGAAATTTCAATTTCCTGTTCCTATAGCTATAGCAGCTTTACCAGCAAAAGGGCTCTAACTTGGCCACTGTTTTTGTGAATTAATGGCAACATTTGCTGTTTGCTTTTTATAAACCACAAAGGAACATTTTTTCAAAGCTGTAGATAAAATAACAAAGGGAATTGTGAGAAAACAAAAGGGAATTGACAAGAAAGCATGCATAGAGTATTTGCAGCATATAGCATGCATTGTATATATTGGTATGGTGCAGATTTGTGTTTGATAGGGTCACATATCTGCCTTTCAGCCTTTAGTTGAAGTTAATTTAAACAGATAAAATTTGAATAGTCCTTATTTTTGATTCTAGAACTAATTGGGAGGTTTCCAGACTCTGGTGTGTGCATATATATACCCCACAGCCCCACCCCCCCAGCCCCAATTTATTTAAAGGGACTGAAGTCTGGCCTTTTTTAGTTCGTAACTGAACATTTCAAAGAATGCCATTACAATTTGTGCTGGACCTGGTCATATCTTACATTTTCAGCACCATCTACAACAGGTCTTTTTGACTTCTACAAAAACTGCATAAAATCATTACATAGTGCTCCTATAATCTCATTAAAGTATATATGCATTCTTTAGTGGAAACATTTCTATTATATAGCCCTATTTTTAGGTACTTTTGGTATGTGTGATTAATACATATTTTAGTTTCTTTTCAATATTATTGGGTCTTGATTATCTCATGCGTTGCGGTATGTATTTTGGTTTTGCAAAACTTTAACTTTGAAGTAGCTTTTTTCCTCTTTGCCATATTGCTACTTACAAGTCTTTTGCATAGAATGTATGTATTAACTCAAATACCTTCAAAGTTAAACTAATTGGCAGGTAAAAGAAGATAGAAATCTTTATTAGAAAGAAGTGACTTGCCTAAGATGAACAAGAAGCTACATTTTGGCAAACAAGTCTTCTGTACTATCATATGATCTTTGTGTATGTATTTTCAGAAGAAAAATGGGTAGGGTTGATGCCATCAAAGAGTTGCCTGTTCACTCTTAACTCTTCTTCATCATCTTAATTACCCTGGGATGTTACGGACCCTTGAGTTGCAGTACTGGCTGAACAGCCTCTTGTACGGGCTTCTGCTTTTTATCTGCATCATTCTCTGTTGTGGAACAGGGGTGTAGAAATAACCATTTCATAGTGATTCATCATCTGTTTCATCGGCTTTGATGTGTATGTGTTAATGTCCCCTCTTCTGTGCAGTGCACAGCACATGTTGTATCCAGTGTTTCCCTCTAAGCTCCGTGAGGAGTGGCTGGTCGGTCGCCTTGAGCCACGTACTACCCATGGGCACTGCTGTGGCACCCCGGTGAGGTTTGGGGTTACCCATCTTGGGGAAAACCCTTGAGATGTTGCTCAAGATGAAAACCATCTCTGCGGCTGTTTGCTAGTCCCACGGCACACGTGGTCCTAAGCGGTGTCTAGGGAAGCTGGAGATGGGTCGTGCGACAGCAGAGACTTGTGTGTGCTTGCACGAAATAGGGGTAATGTTAATCATCAGTTATTAAATGCAGTTTTGGCTTGCTGTGAACAAGCAGCGTTGTAGTAGGGAAGGGAAAGGCAGATGTCCGCCCCTGGAATCGGAGGCTGTGGGAGACGCCCTCGGCTACTCCCTGGGAAGTGTCACTGGGATGCTGACGTGCTGCAGCTGCCTGGAGTAGTGCTCTGCAGAGCAGCTCCTATTTCTTCCTGTTGTGTTAAGCTGCCGTAACGTGTGCTCCTCACTGTAAATACCGAGATTGTCCAACACTATAATTTTGTAGAATTTCCCCTCTTCCTCACAGTATCTGTATGGATGTTTTGTTGTGGGTTTTTTTGTTTGTTTGTTTTTTAAACTTCTGTTCCTTGGGGAATATTATTTTCTGTTTTTCACTGACTGCCATTTATCTTCAAGTTCTTGCTGAAAAACCCTTGAGCTGGGTCCTGAGTATTTTTGCTGTTAACTGCAAGGTTGCACTCTAATCCTCCAAGAAGAGGCAGGGAAAGGTGATGATCATCATCCTGCCAGCGTACTTGATGGCAGAGAAAGATGGTACTGCGGTCTTCCTTTGCGGTGCTGCTGCGCTGGGGAGAACGGTGGAGGTGACATGCGCTTTACATTTCTTTTTATATATTAAAAATGCATAAATTGTGAAATGGGGAGGCCATCCATGCTGTCTCTACCTGGTACCTCGTGGATTCCTTAGCCCCAGCCGGTGACTGTACTCCTATTGATGTCCTGGCTTGGGATCCCTGATAGTGTGTCCCCAGCCTCGTGGTGGTGACAGAATAAAGTCATCCCTCAAATCTCTATGGTGTGCAGGCAGCAGGGTTAGCATAGCCCCGCTCTGCAGTTAATTCTGTTTGTCCAAATCGGGTGGTGCACAACATGCACCCCATATTCTCCTACTGTGCTCTTGGTTGTCATGGGCTATTTTGTCATGTGAGTCTTTTTCTAACCTGTGCTCTGCTTGGATGCTGACTTGGAATGGTTTCACCATTACAGAAGCAATTTTCTGTCTCCTGGAAGCAGCTGTTAGAAGAAGCTTCAGCAATTTAACTTTTGCGCTGTTAGCCATCAATATTCTCGAAATGGAAAACTGAATCACGTTGATGCTCTGAGAACGTGATGTGTTGCTGGGCCACTTCCAGTGAGCTTAGAGCAGGAGAGGGCTGCTGCTGCTGCACTGTACTGGCAGTTCAGTCCAGCAAGGATCTTCTCATCAGTTCTTTTCTAACAGAACCATCCTTATTTAATAAGATGATGGCTGCGATATGGCTTTCTTCTTTCCCCTCTTCCCTTCTTTTAATTTTGCATGTGTGTTTATGTACTAAAAGCATCATTTTCCATGCTAATATAACACTGAAAATAGGTAAGTTTCTATTTGTTTTTAGGGACAGTTTACTCACAGTTTAGTAAATTAAGAAAATGTTTGTTGATGTTTGTAAAATAGACTCCTGGAGTGCCTGAAGGCTTTTACATTTTTGGGGTTGTTTTAATGTTTGGATTTTTGGATTCTTTTTCTTTTGTTTGCAGAATGGTTACTGCATTTTAAGATAACTTAACTGTGGAAATATGACACAGCTTGTTTTTGCAGAATAGAGCTACACTTTTTTAACATATAACATATAATCTGATTTTAAAAGCATTTACATTGGAGAAGAGGGTTTTTTTTATACTGTAAGGTATGTTCCACTTCTTTGTTAATCATTACGATTTGATTATTTTGTTTGACATGACTCATTTTTCCAAGGACTTTTATTGCAGCAATTACACATGTACAACAGGAAGCCTAGAAGGAAGTGCAACATCAGATCATTGAAGATTCTCTGCTGGTTTTGCAGCTAACTTTTATGTTTTGTGGTGGTGAAGTTAATGATTTCTTGCTGTGCATATTGTTTCACATGCATAGTTTATATTGTGTCTGCTTTATCACTGAGAATATTTTTTTGAACCCACATGTGTCAACGCAATTAGTAGGAAACTTACCTTTGATTTTGTAATTGAACACACAGTTGTGCTTAAGTGCTTTCTGGTGCTGCTTCTTTTGTTGATCTAGGAAGTGACCTGTAGTAGCCATACAGAATAGTTACAATTATCAAGAGGTAGTGCAGCTCTGCTGCTACGTATTGTGATCGTGTTATTGCCATATGTGTTCTTCTACAGTCATTTTGCATTTCTCTTTCTGCTCTCTTTTGAGTCAGCCTTAGAGAGGAGCTGCATAGTTCAGCTGCGTTCTACCTACCAGAAAAAGCTCAGTTTTAGTTTTGAGGCAGTATTTATAGTCCTTCGGTAGGTCATTGTTCCTGTTTGTATGAAAACATTACTAAAAGTGTCTGCGGGGGCAAACCAGATGGACTCAAGTTCTGGTTGCATTCTCACTACGTTCCCTCCTTGGACCGTGGATGATACTCTGCTGACTTTGGGACCGTGCTTTGCTTCACGTGTGTAAGCTCATCTGCGTGCTATCGTGCTGTGCCAGACCCAGGAGGAGCTGGACCCAGTCTGGAGGTGTTCTCCAAAACTCGTGGCTCAGACCACGTGGTGTGTGAGGCTGTGTTGGAGGACCGCAGAGGGCTGGCAAGAGGCAGAGGTAGCTCTGCCAGCAGAGAACAGTGGGCTACCCAGCGCTGTTTGAGGAGAGGGCTCCTGAGTGTGGCTCTCCTGCCNATTTTTTTTTTTTTTTTTTTTTCACTACTCCGCTTTTATCAACCCTCTTCAGGTGAAGACTGAGTAGTGGCTGCATTTCAGGGCAGAGGGATGAGAACAATGACAGGTGAGTGCTTGAAGCCCAAATGATGTCTTGTATAAAATGTTTAGGATTATCCGTGTGCCCATCAGCACGATAACGGGTGTATTTCTGCAGAAAATTGGCTAATTAATGATTTAGGTTTCCAGGCTAGATGGTTTACCGTGTGGTAACTGCTTTCTTGCATGTCCAGGGGTGACAGCGGTAACTCTTCTATCCTTTCAGTCATGCTGGAGGAGTCCTCCAGCCTTTCTGAGGAGTTTTGAGAGTGAGCCTTGCAGGCTTGGCTTTGCCCTCCCTGAGGAGCCCAGGTACAGGAGGCAGCGCTGGTATTGTGTTGGTGCTGCCTTTGACTTTGGTGGATCACTGTTAGTGGCTGTGTAGGAGGTTACTGGGAGGATAAATTTGTCATCTCTGGAGGACAGAAGACATGGGTCTTGGAAGCGAGCCATCAGATGGTGATCTGAAACTTTGATTTGGAAAATGTAGAGGTCACGCTGTGCCTCTCCCCTTTTGAAGACCTCTTAAGTCGCGGGGGGAGGGGGGGAAAGGAAGAAATTAAAGAAGGTGCCGAGCTGTTGTGTGCCGCCTGGTATGGCCAGCCTGCGGTCCCCTCCCCCTTTGCAAGGACCCGTCTGTCTCTGTTGTGGAGCTCCTGTCTGCCAACATGGTGAAGTTAGTTCACTTCGCACCCCAAAGGTGACAATACCTCCTTGAGGCATGGCTGCAGGGCTGATGCTGCAAGGGAGGGAAGAACGACTTGGTGTGGTGGCGGAGCCAGTTGGATGCTGTTGAACCTCCCTGTTCCTCTCTCCAAAACCTAGCAGCTTTCCTCCCCCTCTGTTCCTGTTCTTCCACATCTTCCCTTCCTTCTCCTTGTCACGCCATCCTCAAAAAGGGTGTGTGTAAAGAGAGACCAGGTGCTCTCATCTTGGGAATGTGTTTTCGTCTCCTAAGCCTTCTGAAAAAGGTGGATGCGTAGCACTAGGCTATGTCATCGTGTAATCTCAAAAATCATATATAAGCAAATGTATTTCTGTTTTTTGAACCAAACGAATGCCAACCTTGAATGCAGCTAATGATATAATTATTCCACTTGATTATCATTATTTGTCTGCCTGTCCTTGTTAAGGCAGTTATGCATATGTTCCGGATGAGAAAATGCATTTTAATTTGATTTTACTGTTGCTGCGTGCTAAAAGAAAGAAGAAGCCAACCTAATTCAGTCTTTTAGCATGTATGCATTTTATGGAAGTAGTCTCAAATTAATTAATAACTTTTAACTTAATATTTCATTTATAAGAGCAGATTGCAAGCCCCATATTCTAAAGCTAGTATGTTGTAGAACACTTAATCATAAGAAAGGCAAGTAAGTATCAGATTACAGAATTTTTCTACATTAAAAATAGGACCATATGTGCCTTTGAATAATTCCAGATGGAAGGCTGCTGGTTTATAATTCGTTGTTTTGGATTTAATTTCTTCAGAATTCTTTATTTTTTTTGTAAACAGGCTAATCCATAGCTATAATACAAACAGAAGAAAATAAAGGAATGTATTTGATTTGCTAGGTGTATAAATCTAAACTTTTCACCTCTTCATTCTCCCTTCCCACCCCCCAACAATTTGGTTGCATAGCTGAGCTATCAGGGATGTGTCAGGTTTAGATCAGTTGTGTAGACCTTTACATACACTATCATTACGTAGTCCCTAAGTGATCACATTTTACAGCACGATTATTTTTTTATATGTATTTTTAAGAATCATATTCAGATGCTTATCAAGAGTGTTCCCAGAGTGAATGTGAAACCTTTCAAATAAAAAGGTAAATATTTGAGAAAGTTATAAAGCTCTGAAAACAATATTATAATGAAAATTGTTTTGCAACCATGGCTCTGGCTGCCAGCACTAGTGCACCCTGCAACTGCTTTTGAAAGAAACATACTCAGAGCTTGCCAGCTTATTG
>VYZV01025145.1:154737-185269 GCA_013401275.1 Pandion haliaetus | reverse complement strand
GTGAAGGACTGTCTCCCGTGGGAGGGACCCCACGGTGTAGCAGGGGACAAGTGAAGAATCTTCCCCCTGAGGAAAGGAGCGGCAGAGACGATGTGTGGCGAGCTGACTCAACCCCCATCCCCTGTTCCCCTGTGCTGCCGGGGGGAGGAGGTAGAAAGCACCGGGAATGGAACTGAGCCGGGAAGGCGGGAGGGGCGGGGGAGCTGTTCTGAGGTTTGGTTTCCCTTCCTAATATCCTTGTGTTTTGTTTTTGTTTTGATTTGTAGTAAATTAAATTGATTTTGTTTCTTCCCCAAGTTGAGCCTGTCTTTTGCCCGTGACCATAAGTGGGGAGTGATCCCTCCCAGTCCTTGTCTCAACCCACGAGCCTGCCTTTGGATTTTCTCCTCATCCCAACGTGGCCAGGCGCGGGGGTGGGGGGTGAGTGAGCGGCTTCGTGGTGCTTTGTTCCCGACTGAGCTGAAACCACGACAACTACAAAACCATAAACAGTAAATTTTGCACACAGCAAAAACCTAGAGTAACTGGGCATGAGGAAGGAGTTTGCTCTCCCTAGGTTTCTTGAGACTACAAATCTTGGGGATGGGACAACAACAAACAAAACCCAGAAATCCATGGTGAAACCCGTTAAGTCACATGTGAGATAATAGCAGTTAAAAAACAAGAAGCAGAACTCTGAATTGGATTTGAACATAAAGCAGTATTTCCCCATGCTAACTTCTGTCATTGTTCAATAGCCAGTAGCCAAGACCATCAATAAGCAGGAGAAATGAGAAAGCTTTAAGAGGTGTAACAGGGTAAACACTGGAAGGGAACATAATATGGAAAAAAAAAAAGCTTACCGATAATATATTCATTTAACTGGGAAGCTTCTTTTCCCTACTACTTTAAGGGTTAAGTAAAGCAGTGTTATGACTTGAAGCCTTTATTGTGTGAAAATACATATTGTTCTACAGGTTATACTACCTTAAATGAGGACACAGCTATCCTGCTCCAAGTCACTGCCTCAATAGTGAGTTCAAATAGATAATGGCAACTTAAAGCACCAGTCAGATTATTAATAACCTGCTCTTATATCCAAATGTGTACTCTTTGCTCAGGTTTAATTAGCTGTGCAAAATAGGACTGCTTCATTCATCTGGATAGCAAAACATGAAAAGCTCCTGGCAATAGAGATTTGCCAAAAATACTTTGCTACAGGTATGAATGAGCCACCTTACTTTCCAGATGAATTAAAACTATCTTTATCATAAAATTGCCCAAATAAAACACTTTGGGAAATATTTCCTCTAGATCTGCCATTTTTATGTATAGGACACGGAAAAATTTGTATCTTTCAGAAAGCTGGGCTGCCAAGAAGATGAATACTGTGCTGAAGTCAAAATTGGCAACCAGTCCACAGGGGGACACAAGGTCTGGTGGCCTCTCTTTCACTGCCCTGAACAACAGCGTAATGTACAAGTAGTAAAGATGCTTTGAATGGCTCAGTGCCAGCTTAACTCTCCAAACTGCTGATTACAGAGCATTTACTTATTACTCTGATGTTCTTGAATACCCCCAGCTGGATTCCAAGCAGATAAAGTGAAATTCAATTCTATATATATTTTTTAAATTAGTGCGTTGCTTTTCCTCCCCATGCTTATGTCAAATTTGCCCCCATTGTCTACATTTGAAAGCCCTATTGCCATCAGTGTCCTATTAATGAATTAGGATATCATTGCTATTCTCCTTTTGCTTGTTTCTTTCAAAAACCTTCTGTTTCCTTTCAGCCACAAATAAATTCTGCCAGTTAGCTTAGCCTTACACAATAAATTATCTCTTATGCTGACTGGCCTTCTCTCATGAATCCCCATTGTCCAAAATGCATTCATTTTCCTTGTTGATGTACGCTGAAGTGTTGGAGTAATTTAAAACTAAGATTCTCCACTGACTTTGATCTTTCTCACAGCATGACTCATGATTTATATCTCTCATATCCAAAGCACTCTATTAATCTCTCCTAAATGCCCTCAACAATTTTTATGCCCTTTTGAAGAGACATCTGAAACAAATTTCTTTTCCATTAGATGGGATCTAACTTTGGTCTTACTGGAAACCTTTTCCACTCATGATGCTCATTTGAAAATGTAATAAGGCGTTTCCCCTTTTTCACAACAGCATCCTTCAGGAGACTCTGGCACGAATGCTCTTTCCTGCTCACACAATTAGAAATTGTTTTATTTAGCACCTAATGCTCAGCCCTACTTTCAGGGAAAGGAATAAGAGTATGATTGAATTTTAACATCCAAAATTATTTTAGCTTAACAATTTTCATCACCTACAGATACTCAGCAATTTGTTTTCTGATTAAAAAAAAAAGTAATCAAAAAACCCAGAGTCCAAATCAATTTCACAGCAAGTACAATCTGTCAAAGGCAGGCTTCATTTCCTCCCTGAGTCGCATATGTATCACATTATCCCTCTGTTAATAGCACAGTAAAATATCAAATATCAACATTGTATTAAAAGGGCTCCAGAGTGGCCTCTGACATTCTTCATTTAAATGAGAGTATTTATCCAGTATCAGGCAGATAAGCTCACTGAACAAAAGTAATTACAACATTTCAGTAATAGATAATATAAAAAAACCCTTCAGGTATCACATGGGAAGGAAACATCACAACAGATGCAGAATAAACTAGAAAACTGGATGACTGAGAAAGACCAGTTGGCTTCAAAGCAGCTGCACCCTGGCTTGCTTCCCCTGCACCGCCAGAACTGATTTGATCACAATCCTGGCTGCTCTCTGTCTTACTGAACCACCAGGTGACAGGGCATGGTATCAGTAAGGAGGCCAGAGGCACCCTGTTTTCACAAGCACTGTGGAAATTGCCATGTACTAAAATAAAACTCCTTATTTATTCTCTTCATATCTTAGAGAACTGACAGGAACAAATAACCTCCAGAAAGATGAAAGAACCTGATGCAAGTCTGCTGAACCACGATTGATGAAAGACCCTCATGCAAGTCTGCTGAACCACAATTGACCCTGAGAGCTAAATTAAGGTCATTGCTATCTGTTTCTCTGGAAAAATGTGTTGATACTGGATAAAAAGATCATGGTAAAAAGGTGGCAACAAGAGAGGAATGAAACAAGGCACCCTTTCTGTAGTCCACAGGAACAAGTCAAACCTGCAGACTTACAGGATTCCCAAATCCACGCCCCAAAATAATAAAGTCAGTTTAAGAAGTGGGGAGAAGCAGTGTAGCGATCTGACAAAGATAAAAGTAGAAAATATTTACATAAGAGGTAGCTGAGGAGTATATGGGAAAGTAAAGACTATACAGAATTTTATAAAATTTAATTTCTACCTGGAACTGTCCTGCCACTCCCAGTGCCAACAAGCCTTGGACTGCACGAAACAGAAGAAATGACCACAGGGAAATGGGCCTCTATGACAAACCAGCCTTTCCAAGAGAACTTCAATGGTAAAGCTGTACCTCCTCCCAACTACTCATCTTCAGACAATCCATGAGATTTCCATGGCCATTCTTAAGACAAGAGGCCAAAACACAAATGCTGTACAGCTGGTAGAAAACTACCAGTGATCTCACTCAAGTTGGGCTTTCCAAAGTCAGGCCATTCTTTGCAAGGCTACACAAAACACATTAGGAAAAAAGAGAAACAAACATCAACCAAACCTGTACCCCCTGTTGCTCCATGGAGATGCAACTCAGCTCTTCAGGGGATCAATTAAGAAAAAACAGCACCAGTGTCAAAAAAGCCTCACGTACAGCTATGGAATTAGAACCTTCCTTGTTTATTAGATGAAGTAATTTGTGACTGAATTAAGCTACTTTATTGAGTGTGTAGGGAAGTGTTTATAATGTATGCTCAGCCTGTATGGCTGAGAAAGAAACAGGTGAACAGAGTACAATGAAATATGTCTTTCATAATAAAGAAAACATATACTTGCTCTTTAAAACAGTAAGAGTGACTCAATTCAACCTTAATTTTCCAACACTGGAAATAACTGGGATAATGCCAGCAGTGTGTGGTTTGTATCCATTTGTCTTTTAAGAAAAGTTTCCATTTAAAGGAAAGAAGATTAAATGGTATAAATGCACACAGAAGTGCTGTAGTGATTTCACACTAATATTAACTCCTCACTTTTCTGGGGAGCATCTGAACGATAATATTACTTTGGCCAAAAGTAAGAGTCCACCACATCTTGGGAGGTCCTTCAGAACATCTCACCAGACTAACCAGAGCAAACAAAGTGACAGAAGTTGCATTTTATCAGGTCCTGAACCTGATTAAAATAAGCCATTACCAACTTATCAGCTTAGTGACCTGAAACTGAGACACACAGTTCCTTTAAGGAGGAAGTGTATGCTAGTGTTTCCAAAATTGTTTTATTTAACAGCTAAAATAAATGGACATGTATTTGATGACATCTGCACATGTGATCACATCCGGAACACACCTCAGGATGTTTTGAAGAAAACTGAAGATGAAGTAGTCAGTGATAGAGAGATGCAAGACACAGCATACAGTAAAGCTATTAAATAGTTTAATACCAAAATAGCTGCAAAATTGATAGAAAGATAAATAGCAGGAAACTTCCAAAACCTGAATGGCAAACGAGACTTCACTCCAGGTAAACATCCCACTGTTCCTGCATCCCAGTCTTATTTTCCACAGGGATATGAACTCACAATCTTCATCACCGAGATGCCTGTTTCCCCAAATGTATCAATTTTATGAGTTGCTTTGCATATCAAAAACTATTTACTTCCTCTAAGGTTAACAATCTCAATAATCAAGAAATACAGGTGAACTGTAATACAGAAACTATGTCAAAAACCAGACACTACACCACGAAGTGACGAGTTCTTTTTCTGTATTTCAAATGAAGGTAGTCTGACTTTAGGCTTTAAAATTATTGATTGTAAGCAATCTAAAATGGCATTTACAAATGCAATACTACTCTCCCAGCATGTATTGCTGTTGCTATTTTATTCCAAAAAGAGGCAAAGAACATGCCAACTCAGCTGAGCAGCAGAACGAAGCACCCTCACTCACAAAAAGCATTAGGAAGCCAGGTTCTCTCTAAGTGCGCATAGAAATTGTAGGCCACTAACAAAGATCTCCTGCTGTCACATAGTAATTGGCTAGCTCAGCAGTTAGCGCACACATGAGGATAAGCACTTCATTTTCTTCTTTTGAAACATCCTATAGTTTCAAGAAAGAGGAACTTTCATAACTGCAGAAGTGGAGCTCTATCTCTTGGGGTTTTTTTTCCCCCTTCATACTACACTGCTATTTTTCTAGCTGCCTTCCACACATTTATGTCACTTGAGTAGGATTTTGGAGGCAAATTTACACTTCAATATGGCTTTCTTGTTGTTTTGCAATCTATCTGCACCACTAGCAGTTGCAATTACATGGCAGACAGTTCTGTTTTAGGGGATGACTCCTTAGAAAGGGAGATGCAGAACTGACACTCAGTCAGCTGCATACATACAGAAGCTTGTTGCACCTGGCATTTTTTAAACATAACCACAGCATCCTTTTATCATCAGCCTTACTTCAACACTAAATTTGAAAAAGAGCAAGTCAAGTTATTTGTTTATCCAGGCAGATGGTCCTTTTCCCAGCAGGATACCTACATGCAACTTCAGGCTCCCAAGTCTCAATATAGACTTCACAAGACTCTTACTGCAGGGAATTCGTGCTCTTTTGTGAGTTTGTAATTCTTATGGGGAATTAAAGGAAGGAAACTGTGAAAAGTCACCATATGTCACCTGGAAGCTTTGCTTCCAGATGTTTGTAAAGGTTTTTCATTCTACAGCATTATACAGATTCTGCTTAGCACCAAGGATCAGCAAGCAACAAGTCAATCCTGAATTCCTCACTCTGTTCCTTTATCAGTGAAGCTAATGCTAACTTTTCCATTTAATGGGACCACAATCAGACCATTAACTCTTAATGAAGCAAGCCACCACTGATTTAATTGCAAATATTACTGAAGAAAACAAAAATGTTATCCTGTTCCTATGTTAGTGATAAGCAAAGAAGTCAGTTTAATGTCACTGGAACTTAATGTCTTGTTGGCATCAATACTGGTGTGGTGCTCTGCAAGGAAATGTTTTGTAGACATGTAAATGAAACAAATGGTAGTGCTGAAAAATCTCACCTGCAGTCAGAATGCGGAAGAATTTGCATATAGATGATCAGAGTGGAAATATAATTGGATAGTTATCTTTTATGCTTCAAATCTTACTGATTTACAAAGATAAAAAGAATGCTATAGTATATTTATTACCCAGGTAAAGGAACATGCTTCTGGGCATGCAGGTTATTATGCCAACTCCTAGGAAGACCTAGGGCCATATCATATTTTCATAATCATACTTCACAGCGATGATGGCATTTGAGGCCAAATACCTCTGTGTAAGTGTCAATGTCATTACATCACAGATCAACTTGGACATAGGTCTTCTAAGTCACTAACTAGTGCTATCTCATCATGCATTCATGAAGATGAGAATCTTTGCAACAGTACTAGGGCCCTGGTACCACCCACACAAGAATGCTAGCTTTGTATTAGATAATTTCTTATCATTGTCTTTACTCTGGATTACTGTTAGACTAACAAAAGAGTAAATACAGAACTTTTAAGATCTACATTTAAGACATTTATGTTCTATATCTTGTATGTATGTATCTAAATACCACACGGAACAAGATAAAATCACCTTTTTCACCACTGAATTTAAAAACAAGAACCATGGAAATTAATTAAAAAAGTAAAACTAAAAGCAAACCCCACACTCTGGTTTTATATGTATAAATTACAGAAAAAGTGTGAAATAGGTAAATTTAAAAAAAAAAAAGTAAACATTTACTCAAGGGAGAGTCTGTTGGTGTTCTAAAAGAAATACAAAGCTGTTTTACTTTGGGTTTCACTTCACCTAAGTGCTTCAGTGCTCCATCTGAAAGGACTGGCTTTGGTCCATGCTGCCAAAACGTAGTGAGGCTTGACCTAACATCTCTTTCAGAAGCTTGAAAACTACGATGGGATGGTCACATCTAGCATTTGCCATTTTGCCAAGAATGGGGGCAGGGAGAAGTGGAAAGGAAAGTGAATGCTTTGCATTAAAGGATTTTGTGGGCCACTCTAGCCCCAAATCATTTAAATCTGCTGTGGAATGCAATAAGTAACAGAGTTGGCAGGGCATAATGAAAGCTTCACCTTCTCTTTGAAGGTTGGTGTCTCAGTCTGTTTCCTCACATAGAATAATATTCATCACCGAATCTGCCCTTGAAAATGGTAATATTTGAGGTAGAAAGTAAACTGGCTTGAACTCTAACCTACTTTTACATCAATCCCCTCTTCTCATAAAGTTATCAGAAATTACAGAGGTGACTTCAAATCCTAATTATGATGACCTATTTCACCCCCTCAGTGCATTAGCCACCATGCTGAGAAGAAGGATGGAGCATCCCGTGCCACTGACTCTGTGGGAGATGGGAGTTCAGCCTGGAGCAGTGTGTGCTCCTGACAGCCAGGCATGTCCTGAAACACACAATGCGATGGGGTGCTGGGGTGGAGAGACAAACCCATCAATATCCCAACATCTGCTTTAGACTCATTACCTAGAAAGTTAACAATTCATTTCATCAAATTGAAAATTCTGGTTTGGAAGAACAAACACACATGTCACTTCAACAATGAGAGACTCTTTGGGAAGCATAAAGTCTCACCCCACTGTTATACTACTTGGTAATATAAATAAGATAGCTACAATTGAAAGCGTTAAGTTAGAGAGGACTTTAAGAATAAGCAAAAATTTATAAGGAACATTTTAAAAAGAAACCAAGACCAAGGAAACGATTTCATCTTTGAGATGCTTTGACATTGAAATGTCATTAATTACTTCGCTAGTTACAGACAATGACAGCAAAACCCCTAATTAAGTTAAACCTCACAGCTCTGTAATATTAATTTACTTATTTTGATGCAAAGGAGAGTAAAAAAAAAAAAAGGCTGAAGGCACACAGGAGCTGGGGAAGGGAGGAATGTCTAATGTGATAATGAAATAGTAGTAACTCTACAGTAAAAATTTTACTGAAGTCTGTTAGTCTTTTATGCATACATATTAAGACAATTTCTAGGTGATGCAATGGTTTGGCTGAGTATCTGGAAGGCTGTGAGCCATTCCTCTACGTGTAGTCCATTTCTGAGTAAGAAAGCAACTGCCTTGCCTTGTCTACTCTCTTACCAAAGACTTAATTCTCTCACTTCACTGTAACTCTTGAAAGGGGCACGTATTTCCTTGATATTGCAAACATTTGTATGACATACCAATCACAAAGGTACACCCTGCAGTTAAAATCACCTCTTGACTGAAGAAGGCAGACACCAATGGTAAAAGTTGCACTTTTACTGTTTCTTTAGGCCCAAGAAAAGGGAAACAATCCAAGCAGCTGGATATAGTGTGAACCATCAAGAGCACACATTATAAGAAAGAAGTTCATTCATACAATGTCACTTCACGAGCGACATGTTATCACAACAAAGGCAAAGTTGACAACATATGCCCATTTCAGTTAGGAGGCACCAAGGACAAGACCAGTGCAAACTCCATAAAGGTCTCCTGCCTTGAGAGTTCAGCGGTGGAGTTAGCAGGAGGCGGGGGACTATGCTGTGAAGCAGCTGCTGTATGATCCAGAGGCTGTGGAAAGCAGATGTCCATATGGATAGAGGGAGGAAGAGAGGGTGGAAGCACGAGTTTTTGTGCATTTTAAATTGCTAAAACCCATCATATACAATATCAGTGCCTGATCATGATACCGTGGCCTACAACAAACAGCCACATGCAGGACACCCTACTGCCAATCCTCTGCCTTCCCAACCTAAAGGATTTTCCTGAGTTCATGGTGAACTTTATTCAGCAAAATGGCCCAATCTAAGCATCCTGCAGACACCACTAAGACAAAAACTCATTTAAAATATATAGGTTGACAGGTTCTGTTGCAACAGAGCAAACTGAAGACAAAGCTTTGTCAGGCATTTTTTTCCCTGTGAATTGAGATTTTTTGAAAATACTGTTCAACAAAAGTAAGATTTTTTTTTTTACTTTATTTATGACTTAACAACAAACATCTGTCACTGGAAAAAGACACGACCGAAGAGAACAGTTTGTCAAAGAGACACAGCTTTTAAATCTCCAGCAACGTACTCAGCAATTATAGCACGTCAAAAGAATTGATATATCATATCACACGCAGTTGTTACTACAAAGACTTACAGGTTGCTTTAGTGGGTGCAGATATTTTTTTATCAGCTATTAACTGCCATCATGGACAGTAACAAAGACAAGCTTGCCATGGCATTTTAGAGAGAGTTACGATTGCTCCAAATGACAGCTTTATTAGCATTCATGTGCTTCTGTAGGGAAGTGAAAATCAAAGCTGAAACCCCAGGCCTCTTTCTCCTTGTGAGATGCTCTAACCAGGCAAATGTAAAACTTTAATGCAGTTAGTTACTACCATTCTAAAAAATACACTAATGTCAGCATGTGTGCCACACTGACAGTATCATGCTTTCAGAACTAAACCAGAGTTGATAAGCCTGCTAATACTGTTTATTAAGCTTGGGCACATCTTCCCGAAGAGCCAGATAAGCTTTTCAGCTCTACAAATCCACCAAAGACCTAATGACATTCTTTGCAAGAATGGTGGTTTGCCAGAGTATCTTGGTTAGATCTTCCTCAGGCAGTTTGGTGTGTACAAGGAAACACAGACCCTTCTGCTGATACTGCACTGATGCAGTAATATTGCTTTATGCAGCAAATAGGGAAGGTGACAGTAGAAGACAAAGTAGTAATGATTCATGTGCTGTGTGCATTACAAGAAAGATGTTTTCAGAAAGAATCCAAAAGATGAAATTCACCTCTAGGCAAAGGGCCAGCACAAAGCAAAGGACCTCAAAACTAGCTCAAAGTGGTGCTTAAGTAATTGAAGGGCTCCATGCCAGTGTTGTAGGCAAAGATGAATTTGACCCTCAAACTAAGGAAGGAACATTTAAGAGAGCCAACCGTGAACAAAAAAACCATCAGGTCAGCAACATACGCAGCAAAGCAAAGGAGCGGCATGTTGCAAGGGGACTAGGTCAAGCCAGGAGGGAAGGACAATGATATAGAAGTCAGAGTAGTTTGTTGCCTGGCAATTCACAAGCCAACAAAGAAACTATAAAAGAGGCAATGCATTGGACACTGTTTTATGGAGAGCCTTTTGTACAATTGAGTTGGTTCACTTTTCTAAGGGGAGTACCTCATGAGAGTAAAAGTCGTAAGACCAACTAACGAGCACTTCCCACTCATGATGGCAAAAGCAGCTTTCTCAAATCAGGGATCAACTACCCAGAAATGGACAAACCAACCAACCTTGAATGATTCTGTTCATTTGAAAAGCACCAAAATGCAGTTACCCTCTGAAAAATAAATTCTTATTACATTTGGATGTGCGAAAGGCATACTATATCAAAATGTTTTATCACACTATCCAAAGTTATGTATTAACTAAGCATTAGCTTACTCATTTTGACTTTTTAAAATGCATTTCCAATGTGGTGTTATGCTGGTGGCGTATTCCATTCTTCAGAACAGGAATGTCTGTAGTATTTACTCTTTCTCACCCTCTCCCAGTAAAGCAGCACGTGTTGCTGTGATAGAACTGCACCTGTTGGGACTGCTGTTGCATCTGGGGTTGCTCACCATGCTTATCAGTCTTCCAGACTAGGTATCTTAGGGATGGTCTTAAGCAGACCTTATTATTTGAAAGAATGCAGAACTCTACTATAGCATTAGCTCAGCAAGACACTGCTAACTATGAAATGAACTTTCTCTCCAGGCAAAACAGCTTTTTGAAGGAAAGACCTTTCTATTAATTTTTTAAGAGAATTTATTATGCTTAACTTTTTTCACTAGCTTCTTAAGGAAGCAATTAAGTGTTTCTTTGCAATTATTCCATTAAGAAAATCACGACAAATTAAAAAACATTATCCACTTTAGTACTGTAGCAAAGCTCTGAAAGAAGTGTCTCCCTCCAGATTTTGAGGTCTGGATTTTTTCTTGCAAACCTAGATTTCCCCCCTAAGTCAACCCAGCAAAATCTTTGGTGTTTGATTAACAGCAAAAAGCCTGTACTTTCTTTTAGTTATGCAATGTTACTAGGGAGATGGTGTAAATATAAATACAATCACAATCATAATTGTTAATTTACATACATTCCCACATGAAAGACCTGAGTATACGAAGCAGCATACTGGAATAATGACAACAGCGTAAAATGTTGCAAGGCTCATTTACAACACTGTGTAAAGCTGAGTAATTAAAAACACATACACAATTACATAATGAACAAGTTCTCTTTGTAAAAATTAAACATGTTGAAAGTTAAAATTACAGCAAAATTACACAACTGATCGTTGTTAAGCTTGTTAAGCAAGTAATGGTATACCTTGTTCAAACAACCATGCTATGTCAGCCAGCCCTTCTCAAACTGCAGTGATACATTGACTTGGGAGGATGACATCCTGCACTTTACATGTCAGCTTAGCCTTCAGATACAGCTCACAATGGCTTGCAATGAAGCATGCGTTTACCGTATTGTTCTTAGTCTTTAGAAATGCTGGTATCCAGAGTTTTTCCTAGAACAGACACTTTCTTTGTGCTGAGAGAGATTCGCGTTATTAATCATAGCTATGCTTTCTAGAAGTGATTTTGTGATACTTGCTAATGGTGATTTTTGTGGTATTTGTGGTAATCTGTAATAAAGTAGAGAAATTCAGAGGATAAAGCCTCCATGTTGTTGTGTATTACAGAATCCTATGACCCCATGGTCACAATCTCTATACACCTTCAGGCCAAGTAACCTTTTAGGTTGTGACAATTGCTTTTTAAAACTATTCTAATATTTCA
Organism: Pandion haliaetus; assembly: GCA_013401275.1. Taxonomy (NCBI): domain Eukaryota; kingdom Metazoa; phylum Chordata; class Aves; order Accipitriformes; family Pandionidae; genus Pandion; species Pandion haliaetus. The sequence goes on along the minus strand of VYZV01025145.1, from coordinate 173,299 downwards.
TACCACAGACAACGACAGAATCGAAGGCAGAAAACAGAGTAACAGGTCATGACCATACAGCATGTTAATGGATAAAGTACACACAAAGTATAAGTGTTCAAGGAGGCAGGGAGAGGCTGCACATTACATGCTGCTCTGGTCTGTTTGGAGGACTGGTGCACACATGTCCTCTGGGGCTGACTACTGCTAAATAGCTTAGAACAGCTCTGATGTCCCTTCTCCGCACAGGCACATCATCAATCGTGCTGGCACCAAGTTGCCTGGCACCTGGACAGCCTCAAGAATTACAACCATAAAAATGATGAAGTATTTTTTTAATAGCTACTTTTAATTACAAAGCACCAGAAACATTTAGGATACATTTTCTTGTGTCAATTTTTTGTCCAGAATGAAGAAAATGTTACACAAATGCACTAAGACCACACATTCCCCTAATTTCACCTCTCAGAATTACACAAATAAGCACAAAAGCTCTAAGAACTAGTCACACAGGAAAAACAATTTGCACCATAAATCCATATTACCATGTATGGCAGGGTTAACAGACCTATGCCAGGGTGTTTAGAAGCTATCAATACCCTTCTCTGCTTAAATCACCAGAAACACAGCATTGATGGGAAACTCCATGGAAAGTTCTTTCCACAGTACATCAACCAAAGAACAGGCAAAAAATAGCATTTTATAGAACACTAATGGATTTTGTTTGTTAATAAAAACAACCTCTGCCAGAGGCATTTAAACAAGCATGATGCAGAAATTGAGATGAATAATTTGGTAAGTGTTATGGCCAGCTTAATACCTATAATGAAAAGTAATAAAGTGAACTAGGCATGCTGCTATACCAATTTTTTTTTTTCCTACTCCATTAAATATTGATAAGAACTTATATTCCTTACCAATGCCACTAGCAATTCATTTTATGAATACAAATTAAATTTTAATTTTTATTCTTTGTGAACATAGGTTTTATGCCTGTGCTTTATATTACACCTATACAAGATTTCAAATAAATCTGTGGTGTGTTATGAAAGCATAATAATGTAAGTGCCTACCTTTTTCAGGAACCGTACTCCATAGGTAAATATATAAAGGTAAAATGTAAATCTCCACCTGCAAAAGGTACAACAGATTAACTCTAGCATACCAGGTTTACATACGTTACAGATCAACACGTGTTTTCTTATAGCACTGCCAAACCACCACACTCTGATCACATTAACAGAAGTTGAAACAAAATTTTCTTCTGGTTTTCTACAACTTTTGTTATCAAGCACTGTGTTCATCTGCCTGCTTTTCCTGGCCTCCTATTAGCCCCCTGAAAATACTGGCTAATTTCACCTAAACATGAAAGGAAAAAACCAAATTTTCAAGGATAATTAAGTTTTTAAAAGTTTTCGTGAAAACTAGCAGGACAATGGAGGACAGAGAACAATTTGCATGCCTATTGCAGGGAAGTTCACTTGTTATTAGACACTGCTACAATGATGATAAGAAATTTTATTAAGCTTTCAACAGGTGACTTTAGAGTGCTGCACATCAAATACAGTCTTTAGCAATGAAAAGTATCATCCCCAGTGAGCTGGAATTTTGCTTCACAGATTCCAGCACTTCAATCTTCATTTTAGGGAGTGCATTTGTGTCAGATAGATATACCGGATACAAATATACATCCAGAATTTATATCCACTTCCAAAGAGTTTCCTTGGTAAAGATTATTCTACATTTTCCCAAGTACACATGAAATAATTGCTGGGCATCTAGTTTTTCTTTTCTGATAGAGGCAAACTAGAAGCTAGGATCAAGATGCCACAGAAAATAAGAGAGAAACCAGCACGAGATTTAATACAAAATCATCCTCTCCTCTACATCTTTCTCCCTTCCTCAATAAAAGAAGACATACAGAGAGTATCCTCCTACCTTTTGGACCCATTACTGGCTTAGGAAAGAAGAGTCAATGGAAGTATAAGGAAGTAGAATCAAAACCTCATGCAGTGTAAATTCTTAGAGGAATTCCTGTTTTTTTCTTCCAAGGGGTGGAATGACTACACAAACATGCTTGACATAAACACCAGTGAGGTACCATTCATAACGTTTATAGCAGGATGAGATTTAGCTTCCTTACTGTGAGGCAATACTGCAGTATGAATCATCTTCAATTACATATTTTACAGCACTTACAACTTCCTCTCCACTGGCAAAACTATTAGCTTACAGTTAATTGGCACTGAAGCGTGTTCAGACGTTACTGGAATGGTTTCAAAACTGAAAATGGTCCTACGTAAAAGAAGGTTAATCCAAACCTTTCTCTTCAAAGCTACTTTTACAAGTATTTAGAAAGTAAGTTGTCATACATGTATAAACCTCTGACAAGTTGAGTACAGGAGAGCGTAAGAACATCAATGAGATTTAAAGTGTGATGCTCCAGCTGAACAGAAACTCTCTTATCTTGTAGCCTCCATAGCACCGCAGAGATTAATTTATTCAATTGATACAAATACCGATCCATTCAAGGGTTCAGTCACACTAGCAACATGGCTCACAGCTTTCATGCTAGCAGTTTCCTCAAGATACTGCAAAAATAAGAGTACTTGGAGGCAAAATGTTAGTTGTGCTGGTAGAAACCTTCAGATCACGCACATGGAAGAAACACCAAGGACTGCAATATGAAGGAAGGTGTTATTTAGGTAACAATTTTCTCATTAGGCTGGTCCTACAGGTAGGAAACCTGCCATTTAACTTCAAGGTTACATACCTCATTAGTGAAAGTTTGAAGGCTGTCACTGAAAATAAAAATATTAGGAGGGAAAAACTGTCTAACAGCCTCACTGCTGAGCACTCCCAGTGCCCTTCTTTCACTCCTAAGTGTGAGCAGTTATGACAAATTCCTCACAAAGTTTTTTTGTTTCAAAAATGAAATTCATCATTCACAATCTACAGTATATAATTCTTTATCCTTCTATTTGGGTCTCACTGCAGGCCCCTGATGAGGAGATGCAAGTGGAGGGAAACAGTTACAAGCACGAATCATGTTCAGTCACAGTATAGGCCAGTGTCCAAACCACCTTAGAATTTTGGGAACTTAGGCAAAATGTTCTTTCTCTCTGCAGAGGACATCATAGAAGGGAAGAACATCTTTCTTAAGTGTGAAGTTATCAAGTCTCATTCCCAACTGAATTCACAAAGTGGTAGTTGATTGAGAAAGGCCTATAATTTGTCCTAGGTAATAGTCCCAGTCTGAATAGTTATGGACCCAAGGGAAGGGAAGATATCTGGCTGGTGACATAAACCCTTCCTAGCACCCCTTCTGATATCCTGCTCAAGGTCCTTCTTAAGCATCAGCAGCTTATGCTGAACAGCCCCACGTCACTGGGGACAGTTGTTTGGGTCACAGCTCATTGTCTGCACCGGGGAAAGTAACAAACTCTTCTAAAGCAGCAGTAGCAGAGTGCAAAAGACTAAGAAAAGCAAGGCAAGATCTGTACTAAGGTTTCTTTTGTTCCCCTTCCCCCCCGCCCCCCCCGCAATACTAGCNAATGGAGGCTGCTAGGTGAAGCACCCCATTGTGGGCAACCACCACATCAATTCACATTTAACTGAAAGATGGTGACAGTTGAAGCTGCTCTGCTTTGTGAGAACTTGCTCTGGCCCTCAGATGTGAAACACTCCTCCAGTCAGTTGCATAGAGACACAAAATATGAACAACCCACATACGCACAAAGCCTGCTGCTTGAAAGACTTTTTAGGTTAATTTAAATCCGGCAAACCCAGATTAAGGCGCTCAAGGAACATGTATTCTGGAAGACTTGATCTGTCTGCTCACAATAGGGTTTATGAGGTTCACTTTAGTCCTGCACTGACATGCCTACATGACTTCCAAATTGAACCAGGCTTGCGTGTGGTCTGCTTGAGCTCAGAATGAGGGATATCAAACCTGTTTAAATATGGCCCTTCTGGCAAATCCTTCAGGTTATGCTGGTGCTTACCAGGCCAGTGCTTCAAATATGGAAGTGACACACTGCAGCGAAGAGTCAAGCTAAAAAGTGACTCTTCAGTAACAGAAAAGGATTTCTTTTCTAATGTAGTCTTAAAATGAATGCTCTAGAGCCCCTCAAAAGTGCAGCAACAGATCTTGTTCAACATGTGAATGCATTCCTGATCCAGAGGACAGTTTCTTAACCTCTCAACCCTTTTAACTTTGAGTTGCTAATGAAATTTTACAGATGCTTCAGCAAGATAGAGAACACTAAGAAGACGGAAAAGTTGGAGAGCCTCTGCCAACTAATCTGGTATATACCATTGTGTGTCAAAAAGATGCTGTCCTCCCCACAGACCTGCTGTCCAGCAGAGCGAGCTTGGCATGGCCGCTCTCCCAGGAAAAGGGCCACTTCTCCCAAGAATAAGGCTGAAGAGACACAAGGCCTCTCTGCTCCTGCAGTTTTCCCATTCTTCCCTTTCTTTTGCAGGAAGACCAGGCAGCCAGGCTGTGAACACAGGCACTCCCACAGAGCCCCCAGCTTAAGAGCGCACCCCTGGCAGTGCACAGCTCTCCCCACCATAAGCACACACCTCTTATGGCTCCGATGCCAAACCAGTGTCTGCTGCCCAGCAATGGCATGCAATGATCCGAAGTTATCCAACTGACTTTTCAAGCAAACATGAAACATAATAAATGCACAAAGTTAAAAATGTAACAGCTATTTTGCTTCCAGAATTGTAGCTGTTATTTACAGAGATGCTTTTGACACTGATTTGCTAAAGTCAGGGCCACAAACAGCAATGTAAGAATGCCACACTTCAAAACAGCTAATATTAAACTCCCCCTCATATTTAGCAACTAGCCATGGGCTCACCACATTGCCTGCAAAGAAACTGGCTTTCTGAATCTGAAAACTATTTTCAGAGAAACTACAGACTCCTTAAGTTTTTCCCATGGAAATTCACTTCAGAAAAATTTCAGATTTGCTGTTCTCCGTCACCCACTGAACAACTCCTGACAGTAGCTGACAGACTTCTGGGCTCAGGCTTTGGGCTGAAAGCTAAACCAAGCCTAATGCAAACTCCACAGGTGCAGGCCTTGGTTCTGGAGAAGATGAGAAGGCTTGAACTCCCATCATGCAGCTTGTTCTCCATTTCAATCCCCACCATCTGACTGAACTGGGCAAGCACGCAGCTGGGCTATTGCAATTGTTGGCTGAGGCTGAAAACTATTTTTGCTGCAATGATTTCCTGTGGCTGTGAAGACTATGGCACTGTGGGAGTGCTCAAAGGAGCATTTCTGAGGCCGAGTTTAAACAATATTGAACATTTAATTCTTTTAAATGGGAAGCATTGCTAAGTTCCCCACATGCCCACTGTTGACTTAAAGCAGTTTTATCCTCACATTGCATTTTTCTGCTCCCCAAACACAGTATCAGAGCCTTCACCTTTCTGATTCACTCAAGGCAACTTAATCCAATTAATGCTGCTCCTGACATAGCCAGATGTATGCATTCCTTCTAGATGGTTATATCTAAGGAGAGATCCCAAACCAATGGACTCTGAACTTTTTGGATCAACTTCTTAATATTTGTGACATTGTCTACCAACCTATTATAGCTCCCATTTTAGGGCAAAACCAAAACCAAACACCAACAAACAAACAGCAGCTCTTCTCCCCTAAACCAACAAAAAATCCCCACAAAGATAGTAAAAATACAAGACAGAGCACAGAAAAATAACATTTAATCCATCCGAAGCCTAGGAGGACTACTAGCACCTCAAACATTTAATGGTCTCACAAATTCAATCTTAAGACCTTTTGTATTGTATCACAAGTGTTGATCTTACTGTATTAAGACTTCAATCTTACAGTAGTTAAGTCTCACAAACCTGTGCTTTTACGTCAGGCACATGATAATTCAGGCGTTACTGTGTTTCACGCTGAGCAATCTTTTTGGATGTTTTGCCTTCCCTGATCAAAGCCCTAACACACACTGGCAGGGAGCAATGCTATCTCACAGGACTGTTAGGGAATTGTGGTGGATGACTATTAATACTTCACAGCCTGTGTCACTATCTAGAAGAGTAAAGCAACAAATTGCCACCTTCTTTTGAGACATTAGGTTTTTAAGGTATTTAGAAAATCAGAGTTCCAACTCTTTTCCAGGCAGAACTCAAAATAAGACAGGGTGAAGGTGGCACAATTTCAGCATTTGGCCTGGTACGCATAGACATATGTTTTTATTTGCAAATTTTCAGAGATGTTCTAAAGAATTTCTATTCTAAGTTCCAATCTCACAATCTCCTTCACATAATAAAGCTATTTTAAAATAAAATAAGAGCTTTATTAAATCCTACATCTGTGTGTGTGTGACAGACCTATACACTGAAAACCCAAACACAGAGCAGGTGAGAAACACGATTAGCACGTAGGACAGCCCCATGGCATAACTTTGATTGGTTCAGAAACCAGATAGAAGTGCAGCTCTGCTTCAGCCTGTACCCTCCACTAAATCTTTACTTACCTTCATTCCTGATAACTAGTCTCATACAAAGCTGCAAGTGTGACAATACGGTTGATGGCAGTAGCCCCACTGCTCCAATTTGCTGCCTCCCAAGATTTCTGTAATGATAATTTGCTGCATTTCTGCAAAGCCTGGCAGATGCAAGTGGATATTAAATAAATAAATAAATCATCTTCTTGCCCTTTTTGGCATGGTACTGCTGTTGAGTTAGACTGGAGCAACCATGCAAATGGTAAATAGTTCCTGCACTGTGGTTAAGCATTAGTTATCCGAGGAAGGAAACTTATGCACAGCTCACTAAGATGTGCAAAACAACAGGTATGATAAAATGAGAAAACTTTATTGCTTTCCTCTTCAATTTTCTGGCTTAAGATTTGACTGTCATCTGATTTTCCTCTTGGCTGCAGTTTGAATCAGTTATTTAATATTTAATGTTACAGTGCCACTTGAGACTAGTCCTGTCCTAAATCTGTATGCTCAAAATGCAGCTCTGAAAAATCTTAAGAGCAAAATTTAGTAGTACAGAAAAAAGGAAAGGAAACACAGTACTAAATTTTGAAGTGATGCAGTTTTATAAATAATAAAGCATGTTTATATAATTAGACCAGAAAAGATGCATAATGTAATAGGTGTTTTGGTAATTCCTTCTAGGTTACATAGCTTCTGTTTTATGGTTACACAACTTTTCTCTTCCGAGTGCTTTGAGGACTACATAAAATAAACCTCTGATAAGACCTCAGAGATCTATTAGCGTTGCCAAATCTTGCCCTACAAAGAGGTACTACTATCTGGAAAGCTCATGGGAAGAGCACACAGAAAAAAACAGATGTCGCTGTCATGCACCCTCCCCTGTGGTCTGATAAACAGAACTGGTTTCTCATTGGTGATGTTCAATGTACACAGCTGACACGTCCTGGAGAGAAAAACTGATCCAAAGTCTTTCCAACCTGGACCTCTAGTCTCCATTCACACTAGGGATCTGACAAGTCACCTGTTTCCAAACACAGCCTTTCAGTTTCCCTATGGATATCACAACAGCTGCTCACTGTCCCACTCTTTTACAGTTCTAGAGGAACAAAAACTTAAGATCTTCCAGATGGCATTTGCTTTTCACCTAGCAATGTTGTCCTAGCCACGATGGTCAACATATATGCATAAGGCAACTTTTGTGGCAGGTAATTATCTTCTCAGACCAACTTCGATTAGCCGTTTCCATTTTTTCTCATGCTGAAGGTTACTTTCCTGTAGCATTAAGTTATCTGCCTCAGATTGGTTTTTAGCCTGCTAAAGCAGATGCTGATGCCTTACAGGTGTTGATCTTTCCAGAAGTAGGCTAGGTGTTAGGGTTGTTTCTCCTTTTCCCTGAAGAAACCGCCCAGCTATGTAGCATACTTCGATCCACGCAGCACACACTGCATTTGTGCACAGCAAACACACACTCTCTTGATACTACATGCTTATGGATCAGTCTTCTGGGCCTGGTTTGCTGTTTCTTCACATTCTATACTTCTATTTCAGATGATAAACCTTGCTATCTTCTAAGCAGGAGCTGCAGTGCTGTTGTAGTTGAGATAGGAGGATAAGCAAAGTTTGTAGCAGTACATTCAAACCTTGCCTTGTCCTTAATTTTATTTTCCCTTTTGCATCCTGAAGAAGTACATTTACTTAGTAATTTATGTTCTTCCCCTTTCCCCACCTCCCAGTCATCATTTGTTGCATCACTGAAACTTTAGAAAAACCGCTACAAGATGCTTGTTACAATGAAGGCAGTTTTTTGGTGTGTGTTTTATTTTTAAAGATTTAATATATTATCATTCAGTATTCCAAGCGCACTACAAAGAAACAGGGAAAATTTTTGTACTATTTTTCATGCAAAAACGCTGTCATCAAAGCAGCAAGAATAAAAATAAAGAAGCCAGAAACACAAATTTACCAAGAAGCACCATCTAACCAAACTATACTCATTAGTCTGAAAATATTTAAATAACTAACCATAACGGATAGCATTAAATATTTCAAAGCACAGATTCTGCAGCATCTCATACTGAATATTTAATGTCTGATAGTCACAATTTCAACCTGTTGCAGGGCCTGGTCCTAGAAGATTTAACCTGCAAGTAACCAGGACGACATGAGCTGATGCATTACTTGACTCCCCTAGAGAAATCCATGACAAAATTTACCTTTCACACACTCGTGGTTTTTTCATCTGCCAGTTTCTTGAATTTCAGGGAAGTGAAAAACAAAGCATCCCTGAATGAGCAAATGCTGGTCACCAGTCAATACAAACAAAAGGGCCCATCACACTAATGATATCAGTAAAACAGAATGAGTGGAATTACATGGATACACATGAAGTGCAAAACGTGTAGCATACAGACGAAGTTAGCAGAAAGGTCTCCATTGTAGCCTGGGCTCTGTATTCTGCCACAGCAAGTCTGCGTATACCCGCCCTGGTGAGATACCAAAGCAGGAGAAGACAGAGGCTATATTGAACAATGGGTTACCATACGCCTATGGCCACACTAACAACTACCATGGCATCATCCCGAAAAGCATTAGGGGAGCTAGCAAGTTTCTCACCTCTGCCAGCACTGTGTACATATTCTTGCTGAGGCCACTGCCAACATCTATTCAGCCACAGGCCAGTGCTTGCCTCTTTTAAGCCTAACAATACTCCAGTGAATCCTTGCTGTCCTGGACATACATATGATGTTATGCCCAAATATCACAAAAACTATTCTGTCAATCAAAAATCTGTTTCCACGTAGGTACAGGGGAAATCTTTCCACAAAAGCATTTTGATTGACAGCCATATAAATATAGCATTATGCAGGCATCATAACGACCCAGGTTAGTTTACAGCTTTCAGCTCTCAGCAAAGAAAATGGAGGAGGAAAAAAAATAAATAATCAGAACAGCATAGACAAGCTCCCACATTAGCTTACAAAATATTTACATCTAAAGAAAATACGCACTTCAGCTTTCTCTAAAGAGCATCAAAGCACATTATCGGCCAACTTACTAATGCAGAAACCAATGTAGTTAAACGCCTGTAAGGGAAAAATACTAGACAATGTGGAAGCTAATTCTCCTCTAACTCTGTGTCTCTGAGAACAGACACACAGAGTCCATGTATCTATAAAACGAAAGGTGATCAAACGTAACATAAAACTGTGTAACAACATAAATATAAGGGAGGAGAGAGGAGTAAGGACTTGCATGCCAATTCATTCATTGCTATGTATAAAATAAAACCTTAGTACCACTACCCTTCAGTGAGTCAGGTATTTTGATACAAGTTGATTGTGACTAGCAACCTGTAGAGAACAAGTCATACTCAAGTTTCTTTCTTTTGGTAGAGACTGAAATGGGCAAAGATACCAAATAGTTTTGGACTATTAAGTCTGTGTAGTTCACAGTCTCCTGTGGAAGAGAACAACCTGCTACAAAAGGCATCCCTGGGGAGCTCCCACTGGACCAAATCTGTTTGGATTCAGTGTGAAATTGGCAAACACCATTTGCTAGTGGTACACATGCAAAACAGCTAAGAACTCTGAAAACAGCAGAAATGGGAATAAGAAGGGTATCATTCTAAGTTAGCATTTTGTTCACATCTGGCTTTCTTTTTTAAATGAAAATAAGAGCAGAACTTGGTGGATATCTGCATTTACTGAAGATCCAAAAATTTGCATCCATATAAGAATGGAGAGTTTATTCTGAATCTGACAGTAACTCTTCATGAATAAATACTTGCTTGCAATGCATTTCATAAAGTTTTTACAGCCTAAGTGAACATTGTTCATGTGTTTGCATTATGAAAGCGACATAACAGGTCAAACAAAACCACAGTTTGGATTGGTAACAAAATTAACATCTTAGAAACAGAATAGAAAACTTTCTAGGAAAAGACAAAGCAATAAGGAGGTAAAAAGTACAAGGCAAAAATTGCACAAGTAACCACTAAGGCATATAAAGGAAGCAAACATCAAACCTACAGGATAAAAGCAATGAAAAAAGCAGAACAGGTTGTGAAATTGAGAGAAAGTTTTTGCTGTCTTCCCCTTCTTCCGCTCAGCTTTTAAAGTCAATATCACAGATGAAATAAAGAACTAATAAGGACCATTACAGATTTGAAAAGTAAATACAACCTTCACTATTAATAGATAGTAACTATTTTACACTATTTGCTATTCTACTTGAACAAGAATGGTTTTATTATTGGAAAGTTTCATTTAAAAGAAATTTAAAAAGCCCTCAAATTTTGGCAGCAATAAAGTATTTTTGACAAGAGAACAAGAGATACCAGTACCTAAAATCTACCACTTAGGAGAGATCAGTATCACAGACAAACACACTAACAAATGGTAAAGAAGAAGCAGCCCAATGCTTCAAGTAGAACAAGAGAGATAAACTGGGAGAAAACCCTGTGCTGAATTCACAGAAGATCCTCCCCAAACCATCAAAAGTCAAGTTTTTTAAGCCCTGTGAATCGCATCTACTAAGCATCAAAAGTAGTCTTGAAGTCTGTAGCATCCCAGACTGAGCCCTTACTTTCTTGGCTGTACATCCCCTATGGCTCCTCTGAAAAATCCCAGCTCTGTCTCCATGTTCCTCCACTTTCAAGCCACTTGTCTGCAGTATTTCGCAACTTCAATGCTTCATCTGCAGTGTTTGGCAACCCAACTTCAGCCGAGGCTGACTGAAGAAGGCAGTCCGTCTCTTCCATAATTAAGAGCTAGACAATTCAAGGTGCGTGGAACATAAGAAAGCAGCAGCTACTGCAGTCCTTGCAGTTTTCCTTTAGGTGTCTTTAATTGTTATATTGTGACTGTAATTTTGAACTAGTGTTCACATTAACTAGAACTTAGAGAAGAATTATTTAATTTCCATAACATAAAATAATGATGAGCACACAGAAACCACAAGAGAATGGAAACCTAGTTAATTTATTCTAACCTTCCTTAATGTGCAACAATAATGTTAAGTGATGGTGTCTTTGCAAGACCAGCACATGAGTTAATTTAAAGTTATTAATTGTGTTAAAAACTGTGTCACAGAAGGCAGTAAGGGCAGGGAATTCAAAGTTTTAAGTAATCCAATTTGAGGGAAGAGGGGGATTTCCTAAGATACAAAATGAAAAGTGCTTACAGCACAGTCTAAAAATACGGTGAACGCAGTCTGAGGACACGGCATGGACATCTTTGCCTGTCTGCTCCAGCAGAACATCATGGGAAGAGGGCTGGCGATTCCTGACACTTAACCAATGTTTTCATTTCCCCCAATCCCATGTTTGGGCACAGAGATGTCCTGAGGCCCAGCTTAAAAAGAGGAAACAGAGATCATAGACCAGATTCACATGTGAGCATGGCAGATATGGCAGGAAAGGAATCACGAGGGAAACTGCCAACCTTGCACGATTCTGGGGTCTGTTTCATACCAGTCCCAAACTTAACTGGAGTGAGTCTCTTGAGCAGCATACTACAGAGTTGCAAGAAGCCTACTCCCACCTGCCCCTTCACCAGACGGTTCAGCTTTCTAATGCAGTGGCATAGCAGGGCATCAAGAACAGAGCCAGACCCAGTATTTTACTATTCAAAATTGAGAAATAACAATAGGAAGAGTTTGATAAAGGGCGTAAACACAGCCATAGGAGCCACTGTTCAGCAGAAAAGCATTCATTCTCTCAGCCAGTGTTAATCTACGCACTTGTATAGAGCTGGCAGCAGGAAGAGATGCACTTAGAGCACTGCATGGCACACCATGCCCTTCTCCACCACACCACGTCCTCCCACCCAGCCATGTCAGAAGAGGCCAGGTGGCTGCAGCAATTTCAACCCCTTCTCCCTTCTGCCACTCCAAAACCTGAGCTTTCACATTGGATACAAGTACTGCCCATGCCTCCCCAGTTTCCCTTCTGTTACTCAGATGCAACCACACAACCACAAGCAACAGTAGTCCAGCACGCTTATGTGACCCACAACAGGAAAATCTGACTGACAGGCATCCTATGTTTTTATGCAGGGTGACCTTTAACCCCCATAAGTATAGTGTGCTGCCCTATGAAACCACTGTACAGCCAGCTGTCTGGCACAGGGCAAGGCAAATGGGAGGGCAAGGACACAGAGGTTAGGGATATGGCCTTTACTGTTTACTAGAGCCGCAATGGTACCCTGTGCTGCTGAACTACAGCCTGAGCCAGCCTGTGCAAGGATGCCACAGAACAAAAGTACATAATAAAATTATAAAAGGGTGTTTAATTAAGCTGCTTATCCAGCCTGGACACCAAAGAAATGTGAATAGTCCAGAGCCTAATACAGAAGCTCCAGAAGACAAAGCTGAAGGCATAAACCTACAGCAAACCACACTGTAACAGCTGGGTGTCATTGCCCAGACTCTGCCTTTGGGATTGTGAGTGTTGAGCAAGCTACACATTGGAGAGGAGGTATTTGCAAGATGTCTTGTCCTGATTCATCAGAGAGCAAGTGTTATGGCAGAATTAAAACTGTTGTCAGTGGCTGCACTGTGTTCTCACAACTTTAAAATTAGGACAGCTTGCCAGCCATTAACTTATTCATGTGTCCAGGGACTCAGGCCACAAATTACTGTATTTTATGTAACTCAAGGCAACCAGTACTATCTTACTCTCTTACTCTTGGAGCAGGGAAGCCATCAGTGAACCAGCTCTGAATGACAACATACGAAAAAGCACTAAATAAAAGGCTTCATCAATACTCTTCTGCACTGGCTTCACATGTGGCTTAGAAACATAAATTCAACTCAGTCTACCCTGTTATCAGACAAAGGAATCAGTAATGTACAAAGCTATTGAGTGCTAGTGTCAAGGAGCACATCTCACCCTGATGTAAAATGGAGCAGGATTTCTGTCTTAGCTTTATATACCCAAACATGACTCCAGGCCTTTTTGCACAGCACTAGTTTCCCTGACATGAGTCTCAGTTTACATGCCTTGTACTCTTTTAACTTCTATTGAGGCCTTGCATTCAAGCACATCTCTTCCTTTTCTGTGATGTTATTAAATATAATACTCTTAAGAGAATAATAGGTCCTTGAACGTAGCAATCCCAGAGTCTAGATGTAACTCTCACAGTACTGTGATAAAGATCACAGTATTTTACATGGTTGCTGTAGATAACATTTGCCAGACCATCTTTGCTACTCTCTACACTTTAGTTGCCACTTGCTAGATGACTTCAGTTAGTGTCTCCTTTCTGGCATCCATGACTCATCTCAACTTCCCTACTACCTGCAGCTATAATAATCTCTTGTTGCACTCAGAGAAGGTCACATCATCCCTCTTCTGGAACAATTTCACAGACTCCAACTCCCTCCACATCTCATTGAAAAACTATGTCCTCCCTCACCAAACTGCCTCAGAAATCTGACTCTGCCAACACCAGAGCCTCTACTCCCTGCTACGCCCTTCATGCCACAAACACTGTTTGCTCACATGGCTCTTCTCTTCCTTACTTCTGTACTCCAGTTTCAGCATGAGTGATACTTAAAGACTTAGGATTAGTCTGCACAACAGTTTTCTAAGCAAACTATGGATACAGTCTATTTATCACCACAATACTAAATACTCTGGTTGCCCAAATAAACAAAATAATCTGTTTAATTACAAATTACTGCTGAATTATTGCCTCAGGAGAGCAATGAATTCCATGACAGAAACATGAAATCCTGTTTAATTACTCAGAGTGTGAAAAACTATTCAGTTTTCACTGTTCAATTTTGAATATGCTCCTTTTCTTTCTCATTTAATACCTGCTGGTTCTTGCAAAATGAGATAGGCAGTTGCTGTTCTCCATTTATTTTCTTTATACAAGTCATCATTTCCATATGCTTTTATCTTGTACTAAGGTGACCCTCTCTCTTCTTCCATTGTCTCTCTGATCTCCAGCACAACCCCTGTAGCATCTACAGCCACTGTGCTGCTATTTGCATCTGCAAAGTATCATACTTTCACATTACATTAATGAAAATTTTAATTTAAAATGGCAATGGAACAGTTTGTTCTGCTCACACCAGTCTAGCAGCACAATGGGAAATAGTGACAGGCAACCCAGCTCTATAGTTTTCACCAGTAACAGTTCTATTCCCTTCAAAGACAGCTTTCCTTGAGCAGTGTAAGAGCTAGCCTTTCTTGTTCTCCCTTGCCTTACACTAAGACCGTCATTAAATCGTATCACCTGACATATGAATCCTTACCCAGACATTTCATAGAGTTCAAGGTTGCAAGAGACCCAACTAATTTGGATGGGCTCATATCCACATTGTTCAGGACTGAAACACTGGATGGCATGTGCCTAGGATCTACTTTACATTCATATGAAATTCAGCTCTGAAACATCATAAGGATTTGTGGATTTGTGGTTATTTTTGTGGTCCCCCCATTTCTTTTCTTCCATCCCTGCAAGAAGGATCCACCTTTCTGAAATACTAAGACTGATGTATTGCACCTTGTCAGAATGGTGTTTTTACAGCTTGACACCAAGCATGTGCTGCTTGCCCTATGGCACAATGTAGAGGCACTAGCCCTGCTTGGATAACAAGACTATCCCAGCTGGAAGAGTCAGATTTGGCAAATTTTAAATCCATATCATCTGTCTGGAGGAAACTGTGGAGTGAATTATCTTTCCAATGAATTATCCTTTCAATAGTGCCTGCATTCCCTTTTGGCAAGAGGTAGCAGCATCACCACAGAAGACAGTCCAGTAGCAAATCAGTATTCATGGTGTGCAGCCCATGGGAGATGTGACCGCCTGAGGCAAAATGGAGCATGACAGTGAAGGCACAGCCTTATTTTTCCAGCTTTCATTCCATTGTGAAGGCAAAGGTGATTTTTTTAGACATTATTTTGTTTCAATTAAATGAGAGCTGAGATCTTCAAGCTGCTGTTTTTAGAGGCACACTTAACATAATGAAAACAATAACAGAACCTCACAAGTTTGATAATGCCAATAATCCATTTTTGTTATTAGTCGTCCTTTCTCTAGCATTTCTACCTTCAAAATCACACAGCAGGTTTATGACTCCCTTCTTCTAGTGGTTAAAAAACAAACGAAACAAGAACACGTTTCTTGCTTTACAAGCAATTTATGGCTATTTAAGAGCCACCAATTTACTTTCACCAGCATTTTTATGACATACTTCTATCAGGATTCATTGACATGAATTTCCCCTATCTTTTAATGGAAAGATACACATTACTTAGTTACATGACATTCAGTAAAGAAAAAAAAAAAGTAATCAATAAAGACTTTCAGAAAACACCCTTGAAGTGGTCTTTTCTTCTGATGAAGGCTGTCAGACTCAAGCTTTACTGGTTTTTCAAGTGCAACTAGTACAAACTAACAAGGACTTCACATGAAAAAAAAAAAAACCCAGAACTGCAGACGGGGCTCTGTGTTATAATAAAAAATAAAATTGTTGGTTCCAACAACAAAAAATCCTGCCAGCCATGAAGATTTATGCTAAGTGAGAGTAATTTCTCAGGTAATTAATTTGAAAAGGGCACATTGTTTTACAAAGACAGATCATGTAGCAGTTGCTCCTCTTTCCTTTTGATCTAATAAACTTGGCACAGCTGGAGCATACAGACAGCAGCAGCAAACATTGACACCAAAAAACTTCTTCAAAGTAAAGTAGGATGCCTCAAAATTTATTTTGCAAAGTGCTACACTTTGCTGAGTGGATTTAAAGAAAAATCTGTGTTCACACCATCTAGCCTCGACCTGATGCTCCTGTAGGTTAAAAGAAGTTAGCTTGGGCAACTTCTCAGCTTGACACTGGCACTGAGAGAAACTGGGTCAATCACAGCAGCTGACAGCTTCCCTGGCTTTCCCTTTACAGGTCTGTTTTTCCACGGTGGTATTTTGAGTTAGCAGCTTTGGGGAAACCACCTTGCTGGCTGACCTGAGCCAAAGCAGTCTCTTGGCTATAAACCCAGCTATTGTGTTTGAAGGAATACTCCTCCTCTTGTTCTTTCTGCCCAACTCCCTTTGTTTTAAGGCCATAGTGGGGAGAAAGGGGGGTGGAGGTGGGGTTGGAATCTACATCCAGACACAGAGAGGTGTACACAAATATACACTTCCTACTCCTCCATGATACCACACAATACTGTGTTCTTCAGACACCACTAACAGAAATACAAATATCGTAACACTTTCTGTGAAGCACCAGTGAATATTTCACTCAGGCACAGAAAGCTAACTGAAATACTGAAAAGAAGTAAAGAAGTTAAGGATCAGGAAAAAAAAAATATGCAAATTACTCACTTTTTTCACCTGTATAAATATTTATCAGTCCTATTAACTGTTTCAGTACAAACTGTTCCAGAAGAAAGAAATCAGTAATTACTTAGAGCCTTCCAATACTATGCCTCATTGCAGATTTTGCTGCTATTTCACAGTGACTTCCAGAAATTTTGGATTTTCCTTGATGCTTTCTCTTCCAGGCGAGATTGCTGTCCTATGATCATATGTCAACAGAAGCACCCGGATGCAGCACGCAGCCCACTGCAGACCAGAGCAGCAGGGGAGAGGTTATGCCTCGTACCTGTGAGAGAGCGAGGAGGAACAGCCACTCCTGCCCCATGGTAAACAGCAGAGGAAAACGAGGGAGATTTGGTAATTCTAAGGCCATTGACCAGTAACTATCACACTCGCCCCAAAGCACATAGCACAGCTTTACAGACCCATTCCCTTGTCTCTTTTCTGTTGTGAAACACTAGTTAGTCCTCAGTAGCATGTAGCACTGAAGCAGCTGAAAACCTGTATTCACAAATCAGAATTAAATGGATCCATAATACCATTTACCACGTATTTTTGCTTGCATCTCAAAGATCATTGTATTCAGTAGTGTTTTAGAAGCTGACTTAAGAGGACCTAAGGCTATTAAAAATTCAGAGCTAGAAGCTTTTTGACGCCTATTTATTTTCCAGTGCTTTACTGCTACACACAAAGCACAGGCTGATGAATTCTTTTATGCGCTTTGTTAAGATTTGTATCAGAACAGTCCAGAATTTCAACAACGAAGCAGCTGTCTCAATTTCTTTCCCTTGCATAGTTATTCTTCCAGTACAATTTTGCAGGAGAGAATTACTCTGCTAGTTGAGAAAAGCAATATGGCCAAGAAGTTGCAAACTGCCCATAAAATTTTCACACAAATGTGCATGACGAGAAAAAAATATTCTGTATATATCTGTCTCTATACACACACACACGTGCACACACATATATGTACAGCTACAGACAGTTTAAATTCCTTAGGAAAAAGAGTATGTTCTGGCTCAGAGATGAGACAGAAACTGTTCTGTCCCCTACATCAAAACTAAAAGACACCCCACTTACAGATGCTTTAGTATCCAAGCTTTTTCTGGAGAAGAATGGGGCGGGGGGTGGGGGGTGGAAGCTTTGGCCCTTCAGTCTGTACATTTGCATGTTTTCACATGCAGACTGTTGCATAAACACAAAAAACTCTCTTGGCCATATGCTTCTGCCAGCCACTCCTTTGAAACCATGTAAATATGCCTAATAAGCAGCTTGCTTAAATGTACATAGCTGTAGGACAGACAGATCATGAGCCTGATGACATTCCCACGTCCCAGGCTAATAACTTAGTGCATCATGGGTTCTTTCCCTTTGCTCTGGACAACAAGGGAGGCCAGGGTGCTTGCTCTTTCTATACTATTTGAGAAAAGCAAACGTGCCTACGCACTGGTAGTGTGAGCAGCAGCGCAATACACTTAAACTGGGAAGAAACTGAAAGTGGCTTGGGAATCACTGCTGCATTGGCCTTCTGACATGTCAGACATTATCAAAGACATTCTTGGATCCTGTATTCTGTCTGGCAATCAGCAAAGTCCCCATTCATGGTCTTCCAAGAGTTACATCCTCCCAGGCGTCCCCAGCAGACTTTGAAGCCCTTTCCCCACTAGCGTGTTCCATGCCTGGAATTCCCATTCCACTATATTCAGATACAACATTCTTCCTTAAGACATTTTTGGGAACATACTTCTGGTCAGACACCTTTTT
>VYZV01025145.1:112081-154148 GCA_013401275.1 Pandion haliaetus | reverse complement strand
CCAGGGAAGTTTGTGAGGAACTGCAGCCCGCGGAAAGGAACCACGTTGGAGCAGGGAACGAGAGAGGAATCTTCCCCCTGAGGAAAGAAGCGGCAACGATGATGTGTGGCGAGCTGACTCAACCCCCATCCCCGATTCCCCTGCGCCGCCGGGGGGAGGAGGTAGACAGCATTGGTAGTGAACTGAGCCGGGAAGGCGGGAGGGGTGGGGGGAGGTTGTTCTGATGTTTGGTTTCCCTTCCTAATACCCTTGTGTTTTGTTTCTGTTTTGATTTGTAGTAAATTAAATTGATTTTGTTTCTTCCCCAAGTTGAGCCTGTCTTTTGCCCATGACCATAAGTGGGGAGTGATCCCTCCCAGTCCTTGTCTCAACCCACAAGCCTGCCTTTTGGTTTTTTTTCTCCTCATCCCAACGTAGCCAGGCGAGGGGGTGGGGGGTGAGTGAGCGGCTTCGTGGTGCTTTGTTACCGACTGAGCTGACCTGAAACCACGACGCCTTGTTACAATAAAGTACTGCAGATACTCTCCATGAATAACACAGAAACCACATGATCTTCAGAAAAGACTCAAGGCAATCCACTTCCTGTGTTTTCTCATGTGCTGCATACTCAAAAGTGCAGAGCACAAGGTCCTTTCCCTACCCTTGTTCAGGAGAAAGCTTGTCTTTCCTTGATGTTCGGCTGTACCATGGGGACAGAGAGAAAGGAATAAAAATCAACAGAAATGCATGGCAGTAGAAAAGACCTATTTGCTCAGTTCACCACTTTTTCTTCTCCTTTATGCACCTTCGATCTTTCAAGTTGAAGAAAGAAGCAAAACTGCCTAAATTCCCACAAGAGAAAGAAAAGCTATGGACAGACTCTCCCCTGCAGCTAAAATAGTAAACTAAGTGCCTCAGCATTACAATCTGAGGTTATACTAAGTGGATGCCTTTCCTAATGACTACAAACACTGCTGTTAACTCCAAGTTTCATGTCAGAATCACCAAATCCTTGAGAAACAACCCATTGACTTGCTAGTAAAATAATCGTCAGCACCCCATTTATTACTGTCTTTCTGACTAATACTGGATCATGAATCATCACCTGGTAAAATTATCTACTTCATATTTCATATAGGTACTTACCACCATAGCATCTGAAATCTTAAGCAGGTACATGATGCCATTGAAGTCTCACCATTAGTGGTCTCCACAGCTCAGACAATCAAATGGCACCTTCTCTTTCAGATTGACACACAAAACTCTATGGGGTGATTGATGGCTAAGGTCCCTGAAAAGTAATTTATTTTCACTACAATGCTGTGGCACAAACAGTGTCTATAGACAAGAGATTTTATTACTGTCTTTTTCTTCCTATAACCACCATCTGCTAATGCCCAGGACATCTGATGAAGGCTGGCAGCAAAGAAATTACTCCATTTTGGAAAAGAAAAAAAAGGTGTACATTTTGGAGTTCCTCTGCACTCTGTTTAGGACCAGAATTAAGTTGCTTGGAAAGAAACAGAAGGGAAGGGGTAGAGAAAGTGAAAAATCTGGGACGAGAAGAATCTGATGATCAAGTTACTGTTTTAGTCTGGTTTGGCCTGGATCTCAGGTGTCATTCATCCCAGCCAAGCATGTTTATCATTGAGTTTCACTCTCAGCCTTTGTCCCGTTGAAGCTCCTCTACCTTAGATAGTACCCACACTACTCATTGGCAAGAAAGAGAAGGCAGTCAGGAATAGCCTAGGGCCCTTCTAGCACAGCTGCCTTCTCCTTTGCATCATGGAAAAGCCACGCTGGGTCCAAGGAATGCTTTTTCTTGTAGTAAATTGAAACATCTCCACGTAAAAAGTGTCGAAGCTCTTTTTAAGCAGCTCCATATTTGCCGTGGGTTCTGTCACTTTTCTTCCCAAGTCAAAGTCAATCAGTGCAGTTGCCAGCAAAACTGAAGTCTTCTCTGAAGGACAACAGCAGCTCAACAATTGAAGGTGTAGGTGGGGATCACAGTCATTTTGCTTGCTCTGTGCCTGCTTATTACATAAGGGCGCATTTCATTTTCTGTCAGGGTTACAAAACTCTCCACTGGTGCTCCAGTTACTGAAGACTTGGAGTGTTCCCCTTCCCACGACTGTCACAGGAACACATGCTTTATGCAGCCTGGAGCTCCGAAGCAGCCACCAGACATGGACTCTTCATACAAAAAGCCACCCCATTAAATGCAATAGCTGTGAAAAGGCTACAGACCTCATACAGAAGGATTTATTTGCTGAACTGAAGCACCTCGCTTAGTGCCCTGATGGATAGATTTAACTAGACAACCGTTTAACACCCATACTGAGGGGAAAAAAGGGTATCCCTGGCTTCTCAGTGCTATTCTGACTACCTGCCAACAACTCCATCCAACATGTGTGACGGGACTGCTGGTGGCACACACTGCACAACTGGAAATGTTGTCAGGGCAACGTACATACGGTCAGTTGGATAACACCACATTCTCACAGCAGCATGTACATGTAGAGATGGAGAGGCAACTCCAACTGCACCATCTGCAAACCACGAGCACAGAGAACCTGAACTATCCACTTATTATTACTTAAGCTGCCTTGCTTCTTTAGGACAAGTATTATCATTGCTATTAAGTACACAAATTGCAGTAATGCCCAGTGGCTCTCTCTAAATGAAGCTGGCACTTAATTCTGTCAGTGTAAGTTAATGACATTCATTACAGCTTGACCCTACCTTCCAGTTTGCATTCACAGCTCTCATCTGCATGCTTTTTCCATAACGTATACGACAAAGGAGCAAGTTCAGCACCCATAACTTTCATATCCGTGCCTGTATTTCATGGTATGTTTTTCTGCCTCTAGGGTCAGCCCAAATGTGCTGGCACTAATGCAAGAGAGTGAAGTCTTTGACCTGACTTACAGAAGCAGCCAAATACACCACCCAAATACAGTAGCTCTAACAGTAATACAGTTTTATTTTTTTTTCCAAGATTCCACAGCCTTTCCTACAAGTTAAGCAGACAAGTGTATACATTAACAGCTACAACCCTTGTAGAAAAATGGTTGTTGTTCACTGATCTCAAAAATTAGTAACTCTAAGACCACCAGATGCTGGCAACAGGATGACCGTGCTTATCCATAATCTCACCCTGCCTGGCTTTGTTAAATATTAAGTAGGGTGGATTTTAGCTGTAAATGCCAAGGACTTAAGCACTGTGACAGTTAAGTTCCTCTGTTTACTAAAGGGCAATCATCTTTAGACAATTTATCTTTCTTCTATAACAAAACAAAGGACACTCTGAGCTAGAGAGACAATATGCTTAACAGTAACTCTTCTAATTTCTCTCCTATTCAGTCCTTAGTTGAAAGTAAGTATCAGCTGCTACTGGAGTAACATTTCATCTGTGGTTTGGCTTTAGAAAAAAATGCCTTAATACATTATTTATTCAGGACCACATTATGAATCTTCCTGTATGTCTCCACAGGAAACTAAAGTTTAAGGAAAATACTTAGGAAACCTACAAAAGGAAAAAGTATGAAATATATTTAGGAAATCTGCACAAATGATACAACATTATATTCCACAAGTTGTTTTTTTTATACACACACACTACCCTCTCACTCTGGCTGGTCTGCAGTGTTTTTGTGATTTCTTTACTTGCAATTTCTTAAAGAAATAATTTAAGAATTACCAGGAATAAAAAAGCCCCCAAAACTTGGAAAACAAGATTAACTAAGGTTTGCTTTCTAACTTAAATAGGCTTCCTCTGTTTCTGCTGACATTTCTACCTAACACTTCTTTCCCAGCTAACAAAAAGTATAACTAGAGTTTTAAGCCAGCAATAATACAACTACTTGACCAACAGGGTGTAATAAAGCCAATATTTGTTTATGGCCTCAGCAATATTTGCCAAGTCTCTTGCTTTGGAGCATGTAAAATTTGCCTTAAATGCATAACCTTCCACATCAAAGGAACAACATCCAGCAGTGCTAGAGGGCTGAGTCTTGGAATTAATGAGTCTTTCAAATAAACTAGTGTTGTTCTTTGTGTTTTGCTACGAATTCAATGTCTATCAATCTTCCTTTAAGAAAAACATGTAAATATTAAGTAGATTTAATTTTGCATGCTCTTTCAATGCAGATTAAGTATTAATATGTTACATCCAGCTGACATGGAAATGTAACTCAGATACTAAAAACAATGGAGTCCAATTAGAAAATGACTTTTATATAGATAACCAGTTTGAAAAGCAGCTGGGTGCTGGGAAAGATTCCTTAGAAGTAAACCCTGGCAGGTGAAAAATAACTTCCTAAACAAAGTGTAAGAGCCTTTAGCTTCTAAGAGTTCAGCGCACCCAAGGAAATGGGCTAGTAAAGGGGACAAGCCTATGATGAGAAAAAACAAAGAAGGGGTTTAACAACCCAATTGGCTTTTATCTTTACTCCTCCATCTCAGATCTCTGTCAGGTTGTATAGCTAAAGGTTGTGCTGTAAAGACAGCTTCCCACCCTAACACCAGGCAATTTGTCTCAAAGGGTCAGGCTGGCACCGTGACAGTGAGAATCACAACCACCTGATTTCTGAAAGCTTTTCACCATTGAAAGTACACAAAAAGTACAATCTGACTCGTTCAGGAGAAAGGAGATTGTTCTTCTCATTCAAGAAGTTACATTCTACCAATCTGAATCATTTTCTACCCGTGTACAAAAATACCCATGAAGAACAAAGGGGAAAACTCATGAGGACACAGGCTCAAAAAGACTCAAGAAGAGAACATGCATCCTTACATGCTCTCACAGAACTTTGTAAGAGTGCTGGGCTTTTCCTGGTTGCGTCTTTGTCGAAACCAGCGTTGAATGCTGCGCACATCCCAGTCCAGCTGCTTGGAGAGGCCCTCCAGCCTCTTCTCATCTGGATGCTACAAAACAGAGAACAAAAATTATTTCTTTGCCCAACTGCTGTAACTCCACTTTAAATTTAGTACCACTGTAATTGCCTCTCGATGTCTTAGAGGCTGCCTGTCAAACACATGGATACATAGAAATAAAATCACTTCCACAGAAATCTCTGCTGGCAGATCCACATCAAAATACATTTACAGTTATTAATCTAGAAGGACATATGCTGTAATATTGCATGCAGGTTATTACTAATAAGAAACTTAAAGGGGAAAATTGGATGAAAACTTGCTTGAAACTTGGAAAGTGATGATAAATAGAGATAAAATGCCATGCATTTCTCGAGCAGTGAGGCTTACAAACACCCCGCTGCCAGCCACATGCTATGCCTTTTCCATCCTCCTGCATCAGGATCTTTGTCCTATCGACTGTTGCAGTAGCGGACATGGAAGGAAGATATATCCCATGTTTGTGCATGTTAATGTTAAAAAATGAGGTCATTAAAGTGACAACTTCAAAAGGAAAATCACCTTGACAACAGGGGGAGAGAATTTTTTTTTCTGTAAAATTAGCTACACACAATTATTCTCCAAAACAGCAAATGTGGAACTCTCATTTCATTAGAGCAGCTGCAAGACAGTGCAGAGGTAAGGCAAAAGAAAAATGAGTCTGTCCTCATTTGACTACTATACGGAGAAGAGCAGTACAGGCCATGTTTCCAATCATGCAGCAATTCTACATGTACAGTACTGCATGAGGACTATTTATATGTTTCTCCTGATTACATTCTTTTTTAAAGAAACAGAAAAAGCTTTTCGACAATCTGTTTTCTGGAGCTTTAGCTTTATTTCTGCAAGCCACTTACATACATTGAATGAGATGCAAGAGCTGCCATGATAAAGACTTTTTAAAATGTTGCAAGAGGTAAAACAGCAAAGCTTCCGTCAGGCTGAAGCTTCATCTATCAGCCTTCAGGAAAAGACAGGAAGGAAAAGGAAGGGAAAGGATGAGACAAGAGAATGGTAAAGTATTTGCCATCCATCTCAAAAAAACCCAAAAACAACAAAAAAAGTTTTTTTAGTCAACCAAAGTAGCCACTAGTTTTTCAATGGAAGGTTAAGAAAAGCCATTCTCTGACTTAAGAGAAATCAAATGATAGATGAAGCTCATGGGAATTTGACCAGAGAACTGCTGCACATGATTCAAAAAAGGTGGCTAGCTAAATCGGACAGTTTCTCTGAAAGCACCTACCAGACACAGCCCAACCAAACTCTTGCAGGAAAGTAGATACTTTCCGTTGGAGCTCTTCCCACTCATCTCCATGCACTGGGTGCTGGCAGCCATGTGTGCCAGCTCGTGACTCACAGGCATTAGTTAGATTACTTCACACACTCGGGCCCTGTGTTGGACTAGCAGATACGGCAAGGAAAAATTTAAAAAAAAAAAAAAAAATTCCCATTCTTCCTCCAGCTGAGTCTGGGCAAGAGCACATGTGCTGCAGCTTTTAGAAACAAGGTATGTGCGATTCCCTCCCTGAAAACAGGGAAAAAACTACACTAAGTGCCATGGTGATCTCAGAAGATGGTAGGACACACAAGCAAGACAGATCCATGGCATACTGCACTGTCCCTGAAGTTTAGGCCGATGCGTTTGCTGTGGCATGCCCAGCTGCAGCCTGGAGCTGAGGTGGGACTGGGAAGTTCCTGCAGCACAATGGCTTTGTCCTTCAAGCCTCCACAGGCCTTTCTGCTACAAAGCGGCTGACCACTGAGGTCTTCAGGAGATGCTAAAGGACACCTGCTCACTGCTATGGGAAAGCTCAGGATGCTTCAAAACATGGACAGGATGACATAGAGGTTTAGTTGAGATGTCATACAGTGAAAGCTGTAGGGACAGAGACGTAAGTGGTAGGGAAAAAAATTATATTGTACAAAAAAAAAATCTGTAAACTCTAAAACATTATTCAGTAAGTTCCCCCAACTTTTCTAGCTGTGGACATTGAAGGACACTCATGACAATGTCAACAGCTTGGACACCAGAAAGCCACCAGCGTCCCGTGTTCAGGCAGTTCCCCTAGAAGGAGTAACTTTGAAGTTTCACGGCAAACACAGTAAGGCCAATCTTACTGGCTCATGATTTGCTCTTTTTTCAGAAAAAAAAAAAAAAAAAAGATGATTTTGTGGAAATTTCTAAAAGATAAGAAGCAAAAAGAAGACGGTGGCCATATGGCACCTACAAAGTGTTTCTGTAACTTTTTTGATTAAAAGCTTACAGGAGATGTCATGAAGGGATGCACAACTGCTCAAGCTGGCATACCAATGACAACCTTGACATTTGTGTGTTCTGATTTTAGCTGTAAAAATGCAGCACTGCATTTAGCAGTTAGCTTTATTTTGTTCAGACACAGTTTATAGTTCCATATCCCACTTTATAAGGTAAACATTTTAGTTAAATATTGTACCTTTGTAATAGCTGTGAAAACTTTTTCCAGGATAGCATTAGGTTGAGCTTTCTGTGGTCCGTTGGCTTGGACTTTAAGGCCTAAGGCACATGGTTTAGCAATGAACCTGTGAGAAACAGAAGAATGAAAAAAGAAAACAAGTGAAATCCTTCAGTTATTTACTTCATTACTGTTATCAATCAATGACATGTGGTAAATGCACAAACATTATAACCCTGCCAACAAAAACAATACTTAGCCTTACAGCTCAAAAGCAAGCTCACACAGGCAATTACACCGCAAAATAAGTAACATCACTTTGAAGGATGAAAGGAACTCCATGTTGCACATGAAACAGGATTTTCTTTCATGTTGTGAAAAAAAAGGATAGAACAAAAGCACGAGAGGAATGCCTCCTAGAGAAGCACCAACTAATGAAAGCAGGGCAGCTTGCAGATATGACGAGCACATAATATTCTCCTCCAAACAGAGCCTTTTTCATAAATCAGTTACTGCCTCAGGACTCCTTTTGCACAGTGGAAATTAAAAAAAAAGTCATTAAAGGCAGCAAGCACTTAAGCTGCCCAGTCAATACAATTTTCTAAACCATAAAGTTTAAATGGTGTTGAGCCATGCCTCAAAGACTTTGCTCTTCCTCCAAACTCTTCTGCTAAAATACGAGGCTGTCACAGATCCAAACACCAATCCGATAAGTTCATCCAGTTTATAAATTGGGTGTCTCCAATACATTTTAGAGATGAATTACACAGCTTACATTACATATACTCAAAGACCACTGTTCCACTCACCGAAAGCTAAATTATTTGTAAATATGAGTCCATCTCTGGAACCCCCATGAAAGCTACAAAGTCTGTATAGGAATCACATTCATATATGAACAGTATGAACTTCTGCCACCTTTGAACTATGTAACTCTTGATTTCACTTAGAAGACTTCCATTTTCTAAGACTTCATTTGCCAGCAGAGACCAAAACAACATACTCCGTAGTTAAGTAGTAGTTCCACGTTTATCCAGCTGAATGACCACAAGCTCTTAAGAATCACAGAATACTTATCCACATGCAAGCCCCATTTTAAGCAGTTTTGAGCTACAACTGCTGTTTCTGCCATGTTTAAGACTGCACAGCTGATTAAAGAGAATTAAGTCCTAAGCAATGTTACAGTGCTTACAGCAATAGCATTTGGTAAAGAAAGATAGGTGATGCCAAACCACCTTGTTTTCCTTGTTTTTCCAAGCAAAAATTCTTGATACATTGGTACCATTCCCATATGAAAGTCAATTCTATAGCCTGAAATAATTTTGGTGACTATTTGTGAGAGGGGTGAGAAGTCATATATCCAAAGACACATGCAGTTTGTCAGTGAACTCACTATTTGATCCTTGTGTGTTATAAGAGAAAAAACCCCACCTTATTACACTCTGTAGAAAAGTTTGGCTGGAATCTGGATTGGCTGCAGATTGCAACCATACTGCTAGCTTCACAGTGTCAACCAAATCAATGGCACTGCATCAGGTGTAAATTCCCGGTTTTAGAGTTAAGAGCTTGGATGATACCAGTTTCAAGAAGAAAGCAGTCCAGTTTTTTGCTCATGAAACAGAAGCATATAAGCTCTGTATATGTTGTATGTAAATACAGTGTAATCTAGCTACACTGGAAACTTGTATATTACTTGAAGTATAAGGTGACAAAAGAAGAAGCAAGAATTGTATTCTCTAGTTCAACATGGACATAACCAAAGCAATGCTGGCCATTGCTGTTATCTGACAGCCAGAAAGGTAGCTGAAGAAGCTAACAAAGTGCACATAGAGTTTGATTTCAGAAATTTATTTTTATAATTCTAAGGAGTTGTAAAACACTTCTAACCATGTAACAGAGGGGCTGAGAATATTAGCATCTATGTCCATGTTTTGTACCAAAAAGCTGAAAAAAAACCCCCAAAATTCCAGTCTTCACTATTCAAACAATTTCCTGAAGAGAAAGCAATAGAGTCAGGCAAGAGTCAAGCCTAGGTAAGACAGTAAAGGGGATGTCAAGCAATGTTCAAGCTAATTGTACAAGCCCTACAAGGAAACACAAGTAGAGACAGGGCAGAGGAGTGCTGTAGGTAAAATAAAAACAAATAAATGAAACACAACTTCTTCATCAGCTTCATGCATTCACAGAGGATCCCAAGTTCAGCCTTCACCATCAACAGCAAGATCAAGAAACATTCACTAAATAAACATAAAAATAATAATAAAAAAAAATGTTTCAGAGGGATTTTCTGGCACTTGCAAAGTCAGTCTCCTCTGAAGTAAGACTTAATTTGGGGTTTTTTGTTTCTCTGTTTGGAGGGTGTGGGTTTTTTTGTTTCGTTGGGTTTTTCATTTTGTGGTGTGGTTTTGTTTTGGGTTTTTGGGGGGTGGGGGTTGTTTTTGGTTTTGTTTTTTTTACACACATACATCTTTCAACTTCTGTTCTGCTTTTCTCCTGCTGAGTGAAGGAATGAGATAGCCACAGTATAACTCCAATAGAAAGCCAGGTCCCTAAGCATGCTAATTTAAAAGAAAAAAAAAAAATTGGTAAAGTCAAAAGCAGATTAAAAAATCCTCAGTTAGAAAAATTCCACAAGGAGCAATTCCAACAAGTGTCATGCTGAGCTGATCTTCATTTAAATCTAAGCAAACCAGCTGGGTTTGCTTAAATGCTATTCTTAAAATGACATATCCTGCTAATGAACAGCTTAGATAAATCCAGGACAAAGCAGAGATACAGCGTTTGTCTAGATTTTAAAAAGAGAAGAGAATTGTAATATTGATGTTATACCCATTACCTAAAATGAAACACATTTTCTGCTTCAATCTGGTATTTTCTAAACAGGAATATAAATTTTTCTTCCTTTGCTGCTTATGCTTTTCACATGCACTGGAGGAATGGGCATGTGACCAGAACCAGGGTCCACAAGGACAGCAAAGCACAGTAAGCATGTGTGCATGGTACACAGCTGCAAGACACGGGATGATCTTGGCGAGTTATGTCATGGAGGAAGGGACACTGAAAGCTTAAAAAAACCCCACAAAGGTCTCTTGCCTGATGTGCTCTTGTGGACTTTCTCCAATTTTGAAAAAAAGCTTTAAAAAAGTCCCCTCAAGGGATTGTTAATTCCTATTAGGACACTCAAGGGAAATAAAGCAATTATAACAGAAACATTTTACATGCCTGCAATACTGAGCAGGTCTGACCACCAATTCAAGTGTGCACGAGCCATGTCCATGTGATTACCTTTGGTGGAACTAGTAAAATTTAAGAGATATTTTTTATTTTTATAAAAAACCTTAACAAAATTCAAGCTATACTTCGTGGTATAAAAATTGCTTTTCAAGGTTAAGATAGAATTTTAAAATAGAATTTAACCAATAGGATCCCAAATGCCACACCAGGTACCATAAAAAGCATCATTAAATTATTATGGAAAACTATTGGTGAGAATTATGTTAAATAGATTCATAAGTAAACAAAACAGAATTAATGTTTGATACATGTACAAACTATGAGTGTTTTGCCAAATGTTGCACTTCTTAAAAGCACTATTCATTTTTTCCATTTCTGCTAACGCTGTGGTATTCAATTCCCTAAGCCGTCTTACTAAAGCCCATGGGACTATTTCTTGCATAAGGTACTGCAATTAAGAGAGAAGAAATAATGTAAAAGAGTAAGGAGAGCAGAATTGAATATATTGCCAGCTTTTCTCTTTAAAACACGTAAATCTGAACAAATGCCACACTAATAACTCTTTTTCAATGGATTCCAGTACAGCTGACTTGAAAGCTGGTATTCAATTACACAGAAATTAAAGGACAAGCATATTTTGTCGAATGCAGCCCCATCTATTATGGAACTAGAAATGAAAGAGCAACATAAACAAGAGAACTAAACTCAGAATTCAAGAACCTTTTTAAAGGCAGCTTCCTCATTCACAGTCTAAAGCCACATTTAAAAATAAAACCAACCCAAAAAGCCCACAGCCAGCTAGTTCAGGTAATGTGTACTACTGCAGAGCATTGGAGTTGAAAGCACACAGCCTTTGCAGGCCCATAAATGCTGCACCACCTGCCTGAAGATGACAAGCATTTCCAAGCGTCCCGTAACCCTAAAGGCAGGCGCTGGTTTGCATTTTGGATCCTGCCTGTTTTTCTCAAATCAATTATTTACAACAGTGACAGCAAGACCTCATACTCCACCCCAAACTCAGAAATCAGTTTTTCTCTAGCAAGGGGTCAAGAAACCCTTTGCAAAAAAACCCCTAACGCCTTCTAGAGCATAGAAAGAAGCACCGTTTCAGCAGAGATATGTAAATTTGATCAAGAACAAGTAGCATTTGGGTTTCCCACTTGCCCTTTAACAAATGCCAACTAGACAAAGACAGCCACTATTACAACAGATGAGTAAGTAGAAAAAGGAGAAGTAAAAAAACCAAAACCAAAACACCAAACCAAAAAAAAAAAAACCCTAAAAATTAACTTTGCCCTGGTGGAAGAAGGTAAATGCCAGTTGGGTACCACTTGCTCTTTGCAGTGATTGCAGTGGGCAGTGCTGCTTAGAGGGAGACAAGGATCCCACCTGGCCATCAACCCTGGGGGAAACAAA
This sequence comes from Pandion haliaetus, assembly GCA_013401275.1. Classification (NCBI taxonomy): domain Eukaryota; kingdom Metazoa; phylum Chordata; class Aves; order Accipitriformes; family Pandionidae; genus Pandion; species Pandion haliaetus. The sequence continues at coordinate 142,173 of VYZV01025145.1, read as the reverse complement.
ACCCCAAACCCACAGACTCTTCAGAAGCCATCCCTACTGGTCCACACTAGATGTCTAATTCCTAACGTTCATAAAATTACAGCTTAAAAATAGGCTGGCTCCACTTCCTGGGCACTCCACACCCTGTTTAGAAATACAAACAGATCAGATCTGTAATGAGCACAAACCATTCCAGGCCCATCAACCAGAAACATAACTGCAGTATCACTGATAAAATAACCTCTAATAAAAGAGTACGGAAAATGACCCCACTGACTCATAGAGCTCCTTCTGTTCTCCTTTACTGGCTATTTGAACCTTACTAATTAATCACCATGTAACCTTTTTAGTTTACTGCTTTTCATCTTGACAAATTACATCATTTTAATCCCAGAATTAACTAGAAATGTTAGCGTTGACCCTCATAATCCTTGGAGGCTGATGTGCATTAGCACTAGCAAAGTCTGCATTGAATAAATACTTTTTTTCAAAGTATCACATGAAGGAGGAGGAGAAAAGTAAAAATATCTTCTTTTTTTGTGATTCTCTGGATTTTTACTACAAATCAAACAGCCCTACTTGAGACGTGTAATCTTTGCCCTGAATCTGGTCAGAAACCAACATATAGCAACTCTTTAGTCATCCGGGGCACTGGAAATATGCCTGTAGGGCCCTCCTATAGCACATGAATGTAGTGCTTCCATACCAGCAGGTCATCTGCCATTTCTGAGCTAACCACAGTGACTACCCTTTAGCAAAACCATGCTTGACAGTTTCTCAGCAGCTTTGAAGATGCTCAAAAAAACCACAGAGCCCACAACAGGTTAAAGAGGGATTACAGGTTTTTTAAACAGCCTAAAAGAGCTGCAAGAATGAAGGCTTTTCAAACAGGGCCACAAAAGAAAAGAAAAAAAAAAACCAAACCAACCAACAAAAACCACAAACCCCAAAATAAACCATTAAGCTAACAGGGCTAATGAATATTTTATTCATGTAATTAAACATGCTTTTTTTGGGGGTTTTTTGTTTTTTTTAATGTATGGGGAGATACAAAGAAAATACTCAATGGCTTGCTCTTAACTTTCAATTTAAAAAATATCAGTCTTAAAATAATTGACAATGTTAGCTGGCAAGTGATACATGTTAACCAATTCAAAGCAGGTTTGGATTCCTTCCCATGCCCTTTGAAGTGATAAAATTGTACTACTTTGCAATGCTTATTTGTCAAATGTTTCTGCTTTATTTAGAAACTTGCTTCATTTCACCAAAATTCTCTCTAGAACAAGACAGCAAGAATCCAGAAATTGAAAACCATAAACCTTTCTCCATTTTTACTGAGGTAAAAAAGCAAAAGAAAGCGGGGCGGGGCAGAAACCAAAACAAAAAACCAACCAAAACCAATCTCCACAACTCTCTCCCCCCACAAGCTGATAAGAAAGGGGTCCGGGAATGGGAAAGCAATAGACTGAATGAGCAAAAAAGTCTGCTATAGATTCCCCCCACTGCAGGAGGATAACAACTTACTATCTGATCCTTGATTTTACTATACTGTCTTCATATAGTCTGCAATAAAGGATACTGAACTCATGTCCAATTATTTTTACAAAAGGATAAGGACAAGATTATCCATTCAAGAGAACCTAAATCAAGACAAGGTTCTTTGATGTAGATTCATGAAAAAGGGTGTTTTACACTTCTGCATTTAAAACTGGTGTACCTAAAATAAGTCACCATCACAAGGGATGGAGCTGCAAGAAGTCTTACTAGGCCCCAAGCCCAGGAACAACTGCCAACAAAATAAACTTAGATTATTTTTTATTATTTGTGGACTTCCCCTATCAGATTTAATAAGCTGTCCTGCCATTCACATGCAATATATTTTAAATGTTGTTGTATGTCAAGGTTTCTGAAATCTGTTAAATTTTTCATTTAACTTTCAAACTACATGCACTGAGACAAGTGACCTGTATGCTCCTTGACCTCAAAACCTCTCCTGAAGTTTGCAAGCAAAGACAGAACTCATTTCAGTTTCTGCCCTATTACTGTCATTTCATAGTTTTGCATCAACCTTCTTGTTCCTCCTGAGTCTTGTCAAAGCAATGACTTTTTCTATTTAGGTGTAACACACTTTAATGGCTAACAGGCTCTGTAAAATCTTCTTCCTACAAATTAGAAAACCTTTTTTCCTTTATGTGTTTCAAGCACAGAAAGCTTCTTCCTTCACTTAAACAACTTGATTTTGTGGCCAACTTCAATACAGAAGCCCATTGGCTTGGTGGCTTTCATCAGTACAAGAGAGAAAAGCTAAGCTAGTGCACATTTCACTTTTTTTTTTTTTTAATATTTGTTGATCACAGCTTGAATCATTCCCTTTTGTCTTTGATTTTTATCAAAAGTAGGTCATATTATGGACCAACAGACAAGACTAATGGTCTCTTATTACAGCCCAAAACTTAAAAAGCCCATCCATCCCCTGACCAACAATCTATCTTCTGGGAAGGTACTTCAGTCTGACACAAAGCATCGTCATAAAATCACCCTGGAGACTACTCCTACATGATCTGTGCTAACATTAAAAATTTCATTAAGCCATCAGGCAGAACCCTGGCTACAAAGTCTCCGTGAACACTGAGAATATGCATTTTTGCTTTAGCCTTTCATGTCCACAAAGACATTTGAGTCAATTGCTTGGCAGCACATGATGAGAGTTTGAATCTCCCGTCCCTGTGCTGAGGATGCATCTACATGGAGAAATTTGAGAAAACTATGGTGAATGTGAAGTGTGCAGAGCATCTCTGAGTCATCTCCAAGTATAACTAACTCTAGTTTGAGCTAAGTGGTATACTCTGAGTACATACATACAGCATCTCTGTGAACCTGGTAAAAACTCCCACTTGGATGCAGGCATAGTTCAAGTGGTGCTTGCATAAGAGACTGCTCATGTTGCTAACACCGGCCACCTGTGAGCTCCAAATTAAGTATGTCTGTCAAATCTCACAGTTTCCTATCAATGTATTTACAAATACCAGGGAAGGTAGTTACAACCAGCAAGAATTCCCCTCTGTGCTAAAGACGTGCCCAATTCTGTTTTGAAGAGTCTGGCTCCCTTTTTGAAAGACTGACGGAGAACAAATTTTCCCAGCTCATCTACTTTATGCTCTCTAAACACAGATTGTTCCAGGAATTTATGATTACAATTGTCTGACTTGTTGGACATTCCTTGCTGGTTTTAAACAGAAACAATCTAAATTTGCTCTAACTACAAGGATGAGTGAAAGTAGAAGAGGCTTGTTTCTGAGCAGACACTCAACAGATTTACTGCCATGACACACAAAAACAGTTGATGAATTTATTATTTTTGTATGACTGACCTACTTAATTCAGAAGTTACTTGAATTAACTGGTCTTAACCTAGTTAACCTCATCCAGCAACTATACAGGAAAGTTAACTTCACTAAAATTTGCTGGGTGTGCTGGGAAATGGGTCACAACTCCTGCAATGAAACCTTTTCAAAGGTAAGAACCTGCCTGCCCAAACAAGAAGCCCAGCACACAACTCGGTACATCAGCAAGAGCCTTCTGCTGCTGAGCATCACAAGTGCTGCCTCAGAGGGCAGCGCACAGGAGAGCTCAGAGCCAACTCTTTCAGGGGGACCTATTCCCAGCCCTCCTCAAATAACTTCAGAAAAGCACACATATGCATCTGCCTTTCATCGGAGATGCTCTTCCTTCTCTTCTTTTTAGAGATGCATTAGCCATTATTTTCACATAAGCATCATTATCCCATACCTCCCATCAAATTATACAAACTAAGCACTATACTGCGGAACCTATGTGTGTTTAGAAAAAACAGCTAAGCAGCTTGCAGGAGAATTCAGCTTACTGAATTAATGACATTTTGTCTTTCTTTTGCTCAAATCATTAGACAGCATTTACACTCACCAGAGGGGGAAAAAGGATTGCTGGAAAATCAGTACCTTGGGGTTTGGGGGTTTTTTTCAAGGTTTTGAAAGCTTCTTAATGTTTTGACCTGAGAAACCTTTCCAGCAAAGAAACATGTTTCTGACCTCAGCATTTCTACAAAGTATTCTAAGTTTCATTAAAAGGCTTTAAACCCCCCCCCTAAAACCCAAACCAACCAAACGAAAAAAACTAAAAACAGCCCACACATTGATCACCAATGTCCTGCTACTTCTTAAACACAGAGCTGGGAAGCTATTTGAAATCCATCCTAACAAAGGGCATTGCTCATCCCTCAACAAAAATCAAAGTACACATGAAACTGGCAGTAGAAAATGCATCTATTACAATACTTGGACCTCAGGGAGCACGGCTGGCAGCAGCCTGCAGTGCCACTGAGGGCTGGTGGAACTAACGGTGTAGAATGAGAAACTGCTCATCTAAAATAAGGAAGCACAATCCAGTACTTTACTGAGTGCAGGTATTTGCTAGGATCTAGCGTGGGCAGAGTCCTAGAAGCCAGTGGTGGCAGAAGCCAATGCATCACTACATGTAGGCTCTATTGGGCTTGCTCCATTGGCTAGATACCCCTCTGGAATACCAGTCACTGGTACTCAAGTACTGCCACAGCCCCTGTAATGCTACAGCACCACTCCCATGCATTTTTCTGCCTTTTAACAGAAAATATTCTTTCCTTTAGTATCAAAGATGGATATAAAGTCAGGCTAAAGAATAGCACTACACCTGTAACACTTGATGCAATAGGAGTATTGACACGTACACACATTAGCTGTATAAAACTGCTCCATCTCTGCTTGCAAGAACAATGCTTCACCTTCAAAAAGGTTTTAGTAATTTTACAGCATTCAGCATCAAGTGTTTTTTAATACTTTGGATGCTATATAAGTGACAAATGGTTTTATACAGATCAGCTTTAGAGAAGAAAATTTGGTCACAGTAATCTGCTTGGGGGCAGTTAGGGACCAAAGGGCTTCCATGCAAGAGCACTTTCACATAATAGAAAGTTTCATTTTACTCAACAGTCTGTGAAAGGTAGCTGTGATAAAAAAGGGATTTATTAGTTGTATTTCAGCTTGCAGACTTACTGGTTAGCACAGTGCTAATGCACACCATTTTAAGTAAATAACTTATCCTCACCACTCAACAGCATTATTATGAAATGCTTTGTCCTACAGAGCTACCCTTAAGGAACATGACTGGTATGCCTGACCCATATCATTCAATTACTGTAAAACTGTTTCTTTTTTGCAGCTGGATTTCTCACATTTATATGGTCCTGCCTTTTTTTTTTTTTTTTTGACTGAACATACACACCTAAGTCACAATCTCCCCATTGCGCAAAGTCAAAAATACCCCCTTTTTCCTGAGATTTTGCTCCAATCGCAAAAAACATGGCCAGTAACATCTGTTTGGCTCGAGCTACCTTTGCACACTTGCTAGCTCCCATCTCAAACTGCAGGCCAGACCCTGCTGATCACGGCCCCAATTCCAGCCACTGTTCACACATGCTGCTAAACTGTTTTGCCTCACTGAGCTGGCAAACGTATTTAATCCTTTCTCTCACAAGTGGAAAGGTTAGGAGGAGTCTATCTCAAGCTGTAAGTCAGTTCATAACAGGACTGACTGGAGCAGAGGGCATTCAGCCACCGATATGGGAATACCCCAGCACAGCCTCTACCAGCAATGCTCCAGTTGCGTAGTTATTAAGTTACTAAGAAAATGGGACACAAAGAAGGCCAGCAGCTTACAAACAGAAGTAGCCATGTTTTCCAAACATGAAAGCAATTTATTTTATTTTTTTAATATATGCATGCATAAAGTTATAAGCATTTCAGTTTCTCCTGAAACTCTGTAAGACCGAAGAGCTGAAGTGGGGAGGAACTGCATGCCCTCCAGAATAGCAACAAGAACTGCACAAATGTAGAGAAAGGTCACAAATAAATATTTTTGCAGCCAGCTGTCTAATGCCTGCTTTCTTTGTAATGTCTAAAAATAAAGAGTTTAGTCACTCTGTAACTTTCCAGGCGCAGATGAGGCAGAGGGAGAAGGGAACAGAAGGGGAGATGCACTCCAGTCCCCCCACATCTCACACACAGTGCCTCCTCTCAGCTGCCCTCCACCAGCATCACCACAGCTGTAGAAGGTAGGGATGATACAGTGCTGAAGGTATCACTCTCACCCTTTTTGCCCACAGTAAAATCAGGATACATGAGTCAGGGTCAGTGGTAAAATTCAGGTCTCCAAAATTCTAGCCCACTGCTAAAGGTCACTGGGGATAAAAATATTCTCCCAACTTTTAAAAAGCTGCACCTTAGGGACTTTCTATACCAAAAAAGGTGTCTTTGCACGCAGCAGTCCCCAAAAAGCCATCCCTCCCTCCCCAAGGGAGGACTCGCTGAGCCCATGCAAACTTTCGACACTCTGTGGCAGAGCTCCCCAGCATAAATTCAGACTGTGCGAAGACAACCATCTCCCTTCGTTTGGAATTTGTCACTTGCCAGTTTCATTTCTGGTTCTTTACTTCTTACACTGAGTAAAAACGAACAGTCAGTCCCAATGCATCCTTTCCATGCCACTCCTGACCCTACAGATTTGTCTCCTACTCCCCTCTGCCACCTCCTAAAATACAGAGCTGATAAGTCCCTTTATTTCATCGAGTCTGGGACAACCAAATCAACGAGCCAGCCATCAAACATCTACATATGAAAAGACACATGGCCCAAATGGGATTAAATGCTGGACAGAAAAAAGGGCAGGAAGAAAACATAGATAAAAAGGGAAGATCAACAATTTAGTTTTTAAATTGCAGCACGTCACCCTAATACAATGACTCTATTCTAACCCACCAGGCCCTGCAGCATTACTTTATCATTTACTTCGGTCACGTTTTCAGTATGTGAGCAAGAAAAAAAAAAAAATATTGTAAGCAATACCTGTGTCTACATTAAAGCTGTAGCCAAGCCATACCGTCATCTGCCGGCCTCTTGGCACGTACACACACTCTTAATGCAGCTCTCCTTCATTCACCAAGGCAGCTTCCAAGATGCAAAAAGAAGCTGCAGTTACCTGCCACTTGGACATGACCCAAAAGTTGCTAAGTGGCTCAGAGCAACTGTCTAAAGAAGTAAAAGCCTCAGCAATCATTTTGATAAAATAACAACTCTGCCCACTAGAAAGCCAATGCTACTCCTCCAGGTTCCTCTGTGGTAGTTCTTAGTCTGGTCATTAAGTGATTCCTTATCTCATCAATGCCCTCTTACATTCTAATTTATTTTCCTTACTCTATTCTATTTACTACCAGGAGGCAAAATAATGAAGGATGTAGTTAAAAATCTGTAGCGATCACTCTAACAATCATCAGTCCATCTGATATTATTACAAAAGACTGTAGCAAGTCACAGAACAGAACTCGACAGTTCAGCAATGCCTTCCTGGAAAATACTAAAAGGTGTCTGAAATGTTGAGAAATTATATTGTTCACCTAGAACAGGAACTCATTAAGTTACTTCAAGTTAGCATGCATTTTTTGAAAGCAGAGAAGATAGAAGATGCTTTATATTCAATGGAATATTAAAAAAAAAAAAATTAAGTCCTCAAAATGTTTCAGTGCTTGTCTGGCTCAAGGATCCCACTCTGCTGCCTTCCTCCATGGGTTCTGCAACGTGTCTCTCCAAGCAAGGGCAGGTGCTGCATGACTGGCAATGCACAAACCTCTGCCTGTCTGCTACAAGTGTGCATTTGCGTTTGAGCAAATGACCCAGCCTGCCTGCATGATTTATAGGCATGCTTTATTCCTGAACATTGTCATCTCACTACCTGGGGAGGCACAAACTTCAGGTCTTGAAAGAAGAGGACACACACCACAAAGTATTTAAATATTTGTAAGCTTCCTTTGCCCCCTTGGGAGTTTGGCTCGTCCACTGCGGGCGGGCTGTCATGGCATATGACAGAGAGGACTTAAATATGTGCCTCAGTCTTGCTGACAAACCAGTACCTCTGGTGGAAATCCTATTTCTCACTGCATCAGAAGGTAGGACGTGTTTCAGGAACTTTCCTGCTCTGAGATGAAAGCTCACACAAAATCTTTCTTCTGGTGAAGACTGTTCCCTTTGAAGAGGGAATAGGTCACAGATACCTCACAGTAGGATGGTTGTATTTCTGTAAGTACTTGAAATAGGGATGGTTGGTTTGACTTGGAGGTTAAGCTTTCATTCCAAAAGCTACGTCACAAAATCATCAAACCTTTTGAGGGAACTTCAGGATGAACCAATTTTCATCCTGGCTGGCAGGTATTTGTCACACAAGATGATCACCATGGTATTCATTCACTATATTTTGTATATGTGTGTGAGCACATGTATATATCTACACAGAAGCACACATACATGTATAAAGCATATGAAATGGCATATGTATTTATATATTTGTGTAGAGGTATATATTATATATGTGTATGTATACACAATTCAACTTCAGCATATTGTCTGACTACTTCACTACAAGAATCAGAGCCTTTCTTTCCAGACGCTTTGCACAAACTCAGAACAAAACCCTGTTGCTAACTGGTACAAAAATCTAGTTCCTCAGTTTATTTCTAATTAGCTTCCAATACAAAAAGATAACAGATACATGTAGATATTCAGGAAACCTATTTCTGAAGAGGCATGCAGTCAAACTACACAATAAATTATTTTGCATATTTTATCCTTTAATTGAGATTACTTAAGAAGATAAGGACTGTTCAAAATTCACAGCTGGAATTTCCAGCTGGATTCAACTAAGCTCGGACAGGGCAGGCTTCCCCAAGCTGTCCCCACCTGCTCAGGCACGGCACCCTGAGCAGGGCCAGGCACCTGAAGCGCTCAGGCTTCCTCACCCATGCTTGTGCCATCCCGCCACCTTTACTGCGGCCACAGAAGCAGCAGATTACAGCTTTGAGAAACTGAAGACTATCCCTGCCCACCTCCGCAGAAAAACATCAGGTTTTCAGCTGGATCAGCAACCCTCTAACTCACTCCAGCAGAGCATCGCTAAACTGAGACATAAGCAAACCTGAGTGTGAACTCTCTAGAAGCTCACATTAAGGCATCACAGGACCACATTCAGATTCTGTTTTGGAAACCTGACTTTAGTATTTCTTAAAAAGTATTCTCTTCTGAGAAAAGGGATTTAAAAAGCATATTAGGATACCTGTAATTCAAAAGAATTATTATGAATTAGTTTTTCTGAAAGAGCAATTTCAGCAAGAGATTTGTAAAAATACCTATACGAATGCTCATGCCTGAAACCTCAAAGACCAGCTCAGATGGACCCCTTTTGAGAAGTAGTTTCTACCTGCATTGTATGATAATTAAATACCATCCAGTCAGATCAAAACATTCAACAAAGAAAAAAAAAAGCAACTAGTTCTCACTAGCTCCCAAACCTCTTTTGGAAAGGCAGAGAGGCAATCTCGAAAGCAGCTGCGGCTTTGCATCCACAAGCACAGAACGCACCGCCCTCCAGATGAGTTTACTGACCCTCTATGTGCCCCACTATCTACTGGGGAGCCAGGGAAACCAGCGCCTAGTGCAGTGCAGGATATACTGCAGTGTTTGAAATGCAGAGCCTTTGTTTTCTGCCTTCCATACGGAGGCTTTCCCAAAGCAAAACCCACCATTGCCAGCAAACAATGAGTCTTGCACACAAAATGCTCATAATACAGCTGACAGGCATCTCATTGTACTCCTAATGTGCGACAAACAATTAGTGATTGGACAAAGCAGTGCGAGAACAAATCCTATTAACAAATAATAGGATTTGCTAGCGGATCACCCAAATGCCACTTTGGAAATGACTCCCTGGGCTGCTGCAGCCAGAAACTGGAACCAGGGAAGGGAGCCTTGCGGCACAACACGGTGAGCCGGTGAGCCACACGCACAGCTACTGGCCAGCCACAGGAGCTCACGGCGTGAAAACAATGCTGGTGCACCGGTTTTGACGGCAATTGAAAATGCTGCAGCATGTGTCAAACAAAAGAAGTAAATCTCATATCTTGGGTATTTGTGAATCATTTACACCTTGGATCCATAAGCAAGCGTATTTTGTACATCAAAAAACTGTTACAATCCTATTTTCTTTTAGCTCATTACAAGATTTTCGTCAGCAACTTGCACGCTCCAACTTCAAATGATTCCACAAAGGACACCTGACTGAAATGTGATCCCCTCCTAGTATTGGTATATAACTGCCCACCCCTACCAGCAAAGGGTTTAAAAAAAAAAAAAAAAAAAGTTTGGGCAGGTAGGTATTTGAGGGAGCCTGACACTGTAACATTGTCCCCCAGTGGTTGCTATTAGATGCCACAAGTATGAGATGGTAACACAAGAGGTGGCTCTTTTTCTATTAGAGTTTTGAAAAAGGAGGAGACAAATTCCCAGTGCTGAAAACCAGGCAGAGCACTTACCCTCCCTGGCAGGTCACAAGATACTTGTAAGATAATAGTTACTTAAAGCTTTTAAAGTGGCAAGTATTTGTTACACTTTGTATTTCTGTTTAGGGGTGCTACAGGCCTTCTCACCTCCTTGGGGTCATTAGAATTGTCTTGCTTATTTCTTTGTTTTTAAACACACCACGGTACATGCTATTTGGGATAAAATCAGCTGCTTCTGCACACCATGACCACCATCACCATCACATTACAGAGGAACTGGACCCTGCTCTGAATTGGTTTAGTACCTTCTATTAGAATATAAAACCAGAAACTAATAACCAAAATTGGAAACCCACATGAGTTATAATCATGTCATTATAAAATATTTTTACACAATTGTAGACCGTGAGTTTTATTTTTTAAATGGGGATAAACATGGTTCCCAGGAATGGTCATCAAGTAATTCTTATTTGTGAGTATAACTGAAGAGTCAAAAGGAAAAACATTCTGCCTTTAAAATAAACTGTGGCCAAGCAATGCGAGGGTGCAGCTTGAACAAAGCAGCAATGTGGATACTCCTGAAGGCACAGGTTAACCTAGCCCAACCACCAAAACCCACCCAGCAGAACTTAAGACACAAACATGCTGCCTTGTTGGAGATCATCTCTTCCGTAGTCTTTAGAGCTTGTCCTATTGCTCCAGGTACTGCAGTAAACTGAGCATCCTGGTGCGCATGGAGAATTATGAGACAGCTCGGTGGAAAAAGCGCAAAAGCTGTTTAGTATGGTATCTAGTACATTGGTCTGCCAACTCAAACAGAAGCGACAGCCCGTCTCTCACCCAGCTGGGTTAGAGATTAGCTGTGCATAATATTGCTGCACTTGAACTGTGGCGTGCTGTATGCTTGGCAAGAGGAGGAAGAAAGGAGGAGATGGAACAGAGTGGGGAAACACCTAGGTAGGAATCACTGCAGGAGTCATTTTGAAGACCCATACAGCCTGTTTGCCCAGGCAAATACAAGTGTTTATAGCCCACCATGTGCACTCAGCCAGTGTGCTGCCAAGACCCCCACACTTCTGTTGCATACACTGCAAAACATTGAGCATGCATATCAGGTAAGTATCTGCACAGTGTTTGAACTGCAGCAAGGCTCTGTAAGTATTGAGAGCACTTGATAATTACCAACTTCACACAGAATTATAGATCAAACTGCCTTCCCTTGAGAGCAAATTAGACATGACATCTACATCCAGGATACACGAGGAAACATCACAGCCCAAGACCACAGCTCACTTAAGAGTGGGACTGGAAATGTCAGGCCAGCAGACATAATGCCTCAGAAGGATACTCGGAGCAACTCCTGTGAGTGGGCACCTCTTTTCAGCTCCTGGGCTGACAGTCACTTTCTTGACATACATGTCAGTCATCGTCCTCTAGAGAAACGTTACTGACGCTGCCTGGCTCTCAAAGAGCGTGACTGCTGCCTCCATGCCTACAACCAGGAACACAAAGAAAGCAAAAGTCTTCAGAATACCCAGAACTACGGCATAATCACAAACTTTACTTTAGAAGAGGAAACGGTGACAAATTTACTCCACTGCAAGATCAGCTTCTACCTACAGAGATATCTTTTCAGCTTCAGAAAGAAGCACTTGCAAAACCGGACAGGGATGGAAGAAGGAGCGCTGGGGAATGCTGTTACCCCAAGGTCACCACAGCAGCATGCAAAAACTATGCTTTTCCAGGCCTAAAGCAGGTGAATATTGTTGACTGACACATACAGGCCAGCTAAAGAGAGAGACAATCTCTGAGGAGTTCCCATGAAGCCTACAGAACATCCCCTGGTCCAAGCACCGCCTTTGCTTTGCTCTTTCCCCATCACTGCAGCCCCCGCCCTTGCTGACTGAGAGCTGGAAACTCTTGCCCTCTTCAAAGCCTCTCCAGCTGGCAGGAACCAACATTGGAGCCACAGCCAGTGTTATAAGGGAGCAGAGATCAGAGCAAAGAGTGAGAAACTGCAAAGCTGCATGAAGCTGTACTCCAGCACCACTGCCTCCAGCACAATGAAAGAGAGCCACAGGCCAGGGGGAGTAGGAAGCCAGGGTGTAACCAGCAAGGATGTGTTTATGCAGTCTCCTGATGCAGTTCCAGTTATATCTCAAAGCAGCTTCAGAAACAGAAGTCAGTTCCCTGGCTTTCAGTTGGGTATAGTTTTCCTATAGCAGATGCAAGCAGTTCAAGAACAAAACCAGCTATTGAAGAATGCAGAACAGCTAAAATCCTCATTGGTCAACAACTGAGCCCTGTGCTTCAGTTAACAAATGGCTCTAGAAGGAAACCTCTCTGTGATCAAATGTCAGAAGACAAACATTATACACATACCTACTCGGCGACTGAATATGCTCCTTCAGATGTCTGCTGTAATGCTTATCCAGAGCATCTGGAGGGTCAAAGCACTGTGTCAGCCTATCATGAATCCCCATGCTGTTAGAGTATTTAGTACTAATCCCTGGTCCTTCCCTGCTAAGGGAAGAAAAATAAAAAAACAGGCAAACCAAGCAAAGGCCAGGACCACTTGATATACATATAAACAAGAAGGCAAAACGATTAGCTTAGAGATGTTATCAAAAACTTTAAAAAAAAAAAGGTCTTTCAGCCTTGTTTAGCTTTGTGTGCAAAGCAGCATCACAACTACTCCTGCACAAAGTGAAGACTGGTTGTATTTCACACACTTTGTAATACTGCAGGCAGGATGAAAAACCAAGTGTGTACTGTCACACAGCTATCAAACACACAGAAAGGAAAACGATGGAGGAGCAGGGCAGAAAGCAGAAAACCTCACAGCAATCCAGCAGAAGTAGGTGCCTTCCCTTATTTCCTCACCATACATGCAAATTTCCATGATACTACGCAATGATGACAAAATGTTACATTTTAACCCACCAAATTTGAACATTCGAAACTAATGCAGCTGTTCATGCAGGGAAAAAAAATAAATATATAAAAGCTCTTCTAAATAGGCAGATTTATAACCGAATCTGTCTGCAGAGCCATGCAGATTGAAAAACTAGGTCAAATCTTTTGCTAGTCAACCCCACTGCTATTCCTCCCCAGCCCTCCTCCACTTCAGCTTTCAGTAGTCATTGAAGAAATCAATTAATGAAAATGCAACAGACCTGTCATGCAGGTCTCAAATTACTTCGGCCTTATACTTATCAGGGGGGTCATCTATGCAACTACAGATGAAAGGGGGAACAATTAAATCATTATAGTCTTTCCAGTTCACAAATCCTAATCCTAGAGCATATGTACTCAATGCTACTAGGGTCCATCAGCAGCCAAACAACATAGGAAGTTAAAAAATAAAAGGGGAGGGAGGAGGGCAAGAAGCAGACAAAGATAGGCTAGAAAGAGGCAAAAAAAAGAGGAATTGCTATGCTTTCGCATTTGCTGTGCTTGCAGCAAAAACACTATAGCATCTGCTGCCTTTAATGACATCTTGCTAGGGTATTTTCTACAGCTCCATGAGTGAACAGTTTTAGAAACCTCATAAATATCTCCATTTTGACACTAGATTTCCAAAGAGTAACTGCAATACTGGTTTTTATATCTATTGGTCACCCTATGTATGTTTTAAATAATTATCTTTTAGGAAGAAAGGACTCACTGCAATTCATATATTCACTGTCACAAAAGCATTGTTTTCTTAAACTTCATAAAATGTAGCAACGAAGCCAGTCCAATTTCATTTTACTCATTTTTATTCATTTCTTTCCTTCTGTTGCAGAGAGAGAAGGCACTCTGTTTCATCATTTAAAAAAAAAAAAAACCCAAAAAAATGCAATTCTGTATCAGCCAAATACTAAAACAAATCACTCTCAAACTCCATTTCCACCACACTCAATATGTTGCCTGACAAGATACTGCAAGAAGGCAAAGAAATCAGCTTCCTGACTTACTGCAGTGATGGCCAACCTAACTGGTTTGACAAGCCGCGTACAGCAACCTTCATAGGGTTGATTGCCACAGCATGTTATGCTGACAGCTGAAGGCTGGGGGAATGCTGGTGTGCCCCGTGGGCTGGGTGGGGGAACCAGTCCCAATTCTTAATGGCAAGCACCCCCTCTAAGGATGTGGTGACAGCAGCCTCCGACACTGCTCCCGTTGCTGCCTCCCCTGGGAGGAGGACTGGGATACCCTGCTTACAAGCAGCTGAGGGACTTCAGCAGTGGGAAAGGAGTGCTGGGGGCAGGGGGGAGCACGCTACTGTTAAGCAGAACTGTCTCATTCATTTGCTTTGACAGAATATAAAAGCCATTGTGGAATGTGACACTTGCAGATCTGGCTGGCAAAATACACAACCATTTTAGCCCAAATTAATGGAAATTGTCGTAATTTCTCTTCCTGCACAGGTGCTCAAAAGTTTCTATTATGCTACTAAAGCCTTTTTCTCTCACCAGTAAACCCAGGACTATCACAGACCACCCAGAAAAGCTGTTTGGAGCACAGTATACAGCTGAGCAGCAGACTACACAGAATGCATCCTAAATTCAGGAATGTGCAGGGGGAGCCTTTGTCTTTGATGTTTCTTTACCTTTATGCTTCCTGCCTTTGGCTAAATTCCTTTGAAGCCAAGGCTATGCTACACATAACTCATCTAAATCAGCCCCATCTGGCCTTCGTTTCTGAGCTGGATCTTATCTATAGCAGTCACTGTTGAACTTTCATGGTCTTGGATGATTTTTCATGCTTAACTCAGCAAGCCATAAACAATTATTGCCTCAGTACCTTAGATAAACAGCTATGGAAATCCCAAGGAAAAGGTTTGGAGGTTTTCTTTTTGGTTGGTTAGTTGGTTTTTGTTTATTTAATTTGGTTTTTTGACAGTTACACGTTAAGAGGGGGGAGACATCTTGGACCTGAACCCAGGAGGACATTTGGAATCTGGACCAAATGAGATGCAAAACATGATCTAATAAGCTCTGCTTTAATTAATTAATGCTTAATTGGGGGCTGGAACTAGATGATCTTTAAGTTCCTTTCCAATGCAAACCATTCTACGATTCTATGATTCTCTGTCTACTTCATCAGAAGGCAAGTAAAGAAATGGCAGTGCTGGCATTATTGAGGTTGGTATGAGGAGCTGGACAAAGCAAGGCAGGGAAAACGAGCATTTGTGAGAAAATTGCCAAGCTAAAAGCATTCTGGAACCACTACGCCGTCAGGTAGCAGCATCCAGCATACTTTGACTCACTCCAAGCAAAGCCAGTACTCAGTTTTGAAGTCTGGACCTTAATGCTCAATCCTTTTCCTTGAGCACTGTTCATGCATGATGGTCTAACACAGATCTCTTGCTTCTATAAAAATTCAAAGCTTCATTTTATATTAATCCTTTTAACACAGGTCAGATAGAATGCCTGTATTTACCTAAACGTACTTCCTTTATTCATCTTTCATTTTTCAAATATTGCCCCAGAATGAGAAACACAGTCTGAGATTTAAAAGGTTTTTTTTTTCCCCTGTCCGGTTCAATAGATAAGTTGTATAATAATTTGATCAGCTTCATTTGCAGAAGTTTTATTTCTTGTTCCACAATTTAGTAAGTGTCATGGTTTAACCCCAGCCAGCAACTAAGCACCACACAGCTGCTCGCTCACTTCCCCCCATGCAGGGGGATGGGGGAGAGAATCGGAAGGAAAAAAGTAAAACTTGTAGGTTGAGATAAGAACAGTTTAATATAACAGAAAGGAAGAAACTAATAATGATAATAATAACAATAATAAAATCACATAATAATAGGATTGGCATATACAAAACAAGTGATGCACAATGCAATTGCTCACCACCCGCCGACCAAATGCCCAGTTAGTTCCTGAGCAGTGATCTCCCCCTCTGGCCAACTCCCCCCAGTTTATATACTAGGCATGATGTCACATGGTACGGAATACGCCTTTGGCCAGTTTGGCTCAGCTGTCCTGGCTGTGTCCCCTCCCAACTTCTTGTGCCCCTCAGCCTTCTTGCTTAGTATCCTTGACTTAGTATAAACACTACTCAGCAACAACTGAAAACATCAGTGTGTTATGAACATTCTTCTCATACTGAATCCAAAACATAACACTATACCAGCTACTAGAAAGAAAATTAACTCTATCCCAGGTGAAGCCAGGACAATCAGAAACTGGCATTGCTCTTTAAAGACATCTAGTACAGCAGCATTGTCAACTAGGCTTACCTTCTCTATAAAACAATGTTTATTTTTAAACTACCTGCTGAAATTAGTGTACTCAATAATCAAGCTGGAAATTACTTTTTCCTTCATTTATTTAAAAAAGCTACCCAAACCAATGTTTTATGCAATTCAACAGCAGCTCTCAAGAACAGTCAAACTGTATTGAGTAAAGAAAGCAAAATTTTTCAATTGTTTAAATTCCTTCTGTTAGATCATTAAAGCGTCTTATGACTAATATTCTAATTAGAAACTTAACAGAAGATCTCCCTTATGAAATAGGTGTTTCTCAATAAGGAAATAAAAGTTTGTGCATTTCTTTCCTAAGCCTCAGTTATTGAGAAAACATACTACCAGTCTTCCAGAGAACACCTCTTGTCCCTTATTGGGTTCTCGCCATAACGAACATCTGCTAAGTCTATAAATTAATTGCTGAAAACATCTTGTGCTTCTAGATGATCCAGGCAATCATAGCTGTTCTGGGTTACTAGAGAACATTACCATTTTTCTCTCTCAAAAAGGCACACATCCACACACACAACCCCCCTTACAATATAGCATAAAGCAAGAACAATTATTCAGCATTATTTTTCATGTCATAAAATAAATCTTTAGTGCTATTCAAGTCATCAGAGCAGCACACTAAGTTTTACTAGACGATTTAAGCAGTACTTTTTGTACCATGATAGCCTAAGGATACAAATGGTGCCTCATCTAGCTGACTGAAAATGCTCTCTGTCTTTAAATCAAGAATTCTATCGGTCTTCTTGGTGGGTCAACAGCAGAGTTTGGCAGGCAGTTGGAATGGGCTCTTTCCAGTTCAAAGAAAAGGCTAGTCCATTTTAGAAAATTCTTTGCATGTAACAGTATTTCTCTTATTTCCCAACAAAAAGGCCCATCAGACTAGAATTTCACCTACTTGCTCCATCTTCAAGGTCTCCCATTCTTCCTGGCTATAATGACATACGATGGTATGCCACCTCATCTCATGCCCAGCTGCAATTACTCTATCCTTGGAGCTCTCAGTTCAGCAATGAGAAATTGGCTCGTTTAAATACTACTTGTAACTTCTACAGATGGAAATCACCTACCTAATGAACATTTTATACAAATCTCCTGTATTTCTTTTTGGTGTTCCTGGTCTCGCTGACAATCCAGGGCTCTGGTGAATGATGAGGATCCAATCTTTCACCAAGACCTGCCAGAAGTAACAGTACCCATATTTTCCAACCAAACCTGGAAGTTTATTATTGACTTAATTTAGAAAGAGTAGCAAGGATGCTGTCCCTCCCAAATGGCAGATTTCTGGATGCCATCAGCAGAGATAAGCAGATACCCGTCTGTAATCATTTTGGGTCGCATTAGCCAGCTGGCATCTCTTTTCTTTCTTATTTGTAATCTGTGTTCATTAAAGATGCTGCAAGAAGGTGGGGGTGGTGCCTGGGCATGCTACACCCTTCCATGTAGGAGGGGATTGCAATGATNCCTATTAAAAAAAAAAAAAAAAAAAAAAAAAAAAGCAAAATTTTAATTCTTCTTAAGAATTTTCAGATCAGTCCCATGCACAACTTGAAAGAGACAAATTATACATACAACAAATCTTTTCCTTTTCTCGGATAGAATCATTCTCATGTACCTTTGAATTTAAAAGTGCATCTGAAGGGAACAGTTGTAAACACACGTTGTTTCTGGTGAGAACAAACAAATGGGCATGCCCGGTTACACTGCATTCCTCCCACGTGCACACATGTCATGGTCATGTTTACCCCTCACACCGTATCGTAAGTCTCACTCCCTTCTCCCATGCTCCAGAAAAGACCTGTATGCTCCTTCCAATTCTACCGTTCTATCCATTCCCACCTCCGGTCCTCAACCTCCCCATTAACAATTTTTACCTAGCAAGTACAGGAGGAATTTGCAGAGTAATTAATTCCCTAAACTTTAAGTTCCAAGTAAGCAACAGAATTGTCAAGATACTGAAGAGTAGCAGATTGTCACACCACAAGCCATGTGGTTGCTGCATTGTATCCCCACAAAAATTATTTGCGTTACTCACACATGAGGGGGTTGACTTGTCGTGATCTGTCATTTGAGATGCAAATATTTATTGAAGACACGGAAGTATTCCTACTTTTGTTTTTTATTACTTATTATTTTAACACCATTAGTTAAGAGGCTTTGGAACACCAAAAATCACTGTCTGTTCTACAGTAGGACCAAAAGAACTTACATTTTATCACTATTTCGTTTATACAGCTGAAGTACACTGCAGTAGTGTACTAATGTCATAAATAAAGCCTGAGAGTAAACCAAGTCCTTAATTAAAATTACAATTACAGGGCAATAACTTTGTAAATACTAACTTTTTATATCCTGTCCTAAATAGCATTCAGGTGTCCAAAAGCAGTATTAAAATAGAGATTTTAATGCATTCCAAAATTTATTTCTTTTTAGCCAAATAAAGAAGACATGTCCCTTTGATATAGAGTGCTGCGGCACACAGCAGCCCTCTTCTACTCATGGATCTTCATGCCAAGTGCTATACTGCACTTCCGTAGAAAAGCATCAGCATTTCCTTCTGCCAGTTTTTCAGCTTTACACAGGCTTATTACATGCAGCCAGCTGCGCTGCCATCATATTATTACTCAGACCTTTCTCAACTGTTCATATGCATTAAGTCCCCTTTACAGACCTGCATTTCAAAACACCCTTTTGGAACAGGCAAATATTATATCAGCATCACTATTATTATTATATTTTCAATACAATTTTAGAGGTAAGGAACGAGGAAGGAAGAAAACCCAGCCCTGTGTATGACTTCTGGACATACTGTAAATGGATGGCAAAACAAGGCGATACCATTAAAAATAAGATAGTCTGACAGTTCACACTTTCCTACCATGAAGAGTATTTCTTTTGTTTCTTTTAAGTAATATGCTGGAAAATTTCCCAACAAGACAATATTTAAGAAGGTGTGGAGAAGTAAAGAGAGCAAACTCTCCAGTGGCTGCTAGAGCTTACAGCTGCAATGCCTTTTTCAAGATTTGGGTTCTCCAAAACAGATTTCAGATAAGGACTCCCACAAGTTCTGCATGTTTTGTAGTTAATTTCATCTTGTTTCAGGTCTCTCCTTGTCAAAGCAGGAATGAGACTGATTAATGGCATTTCTTTGGAAGTGAATGCTTTGTACAGTTGACAGCAACTGTCGCTCACTGGGACCTTATTTATATTTAGTCTTATTTAAGAGATTGAGAGAAAAATATCCTAGAAAACTCAAGTGTGAAGATGAAATTTTCCATCTTCCTTCTTCCCCTCTCTCCTCATATATCCCAGCTACATTTTGAAGTTATTCTAGAACAGAAGTAACTGCACATAAAAGACTATAAACTGTCCAAGGGGAAGGGGGCTTAGGAGTTCAGCAGAATGGCTCACCTTGCAGTAAGTTCTGAAAACTTTTTGCTATTCTTGATAGTTCTCATTAAACAATGTGAAAACATTTTAGAAGCAAGCAGTTACTGTTCTTATGCTCGTATTATAAAAAAGGATCCCAGGCCCCAAGACTAGATAACAGATCACTCAAAATCATCAGCGGAGGACACAAGCACACTAATTTTCAGTCCTCTGCTTTACTGTTAACACTCAAAGTTAGACCTCCTGAGGTCAGGAGCCTTGATCTTTCAATGTCAACAGCAAGACTGGACCAGGATACTTCCAATCACTGTCCCACAGGCTGGAGTTGTGGAGGCTCTGGAGGATGCAAAGCCCACTCCTGCGATTAAGCTTTCTGGTTGGTAACTGCTCTTCTGTGAGCAAAGCTAAGGGGGCACATTTGCCAAGCCTTCACTTGAAGAGTTTGATTAAAGGGGAACTGTAAGAAAATACAGGGTGGATCCTGTGTGCTCCATTTTCCTATTCATTATGCAAGTGTACTCATTCAGAGGCCTCTCTATGCCATTCAATATAAATAAATAACTGCAGCACTACCAGGCAAGGCAAAAAGAGCACCCTGTCATGAAGCAGAGCGGGAGGCTTATTAAGATGGTCTTGGAGGTCATCATTATAACCTATTTAAAATCCACAGGTACACACACACCCAGTTGTACTCTCTAAATCACAAAATCACCACATGTGGAACAAACAATTATCATTAAGGATGACACTTTTCTTTTTCTCTTTGTGTGTAATCAACAGAGCTCTTAACAGATGCTTACATTTTAACTCTGGCAGTGACTATAGTTCACATAAAACACCTGGATTGGCATTGAGCTGCTTCCCATGCAGACTGACAGCAACACAGCTGCAGCAGAGTACCTGTTAGGGTAACACGAGCATACTCCTTCCAGGCCACCCTACACTTGTTGACAGGAGCTACAACCACTGCACAGATGTATCAGACGTTCTTCTCCACCACGAAGTAGCTTTGTGCAAGAGCAGAACCAGGGCAGGACACAAGCAAGCTGTCTACAAGGTGCTTGCTAGTAGCCTGTCGCCGAGTTGCAGACCTGATGCCTTTAGTGAGTGTTAGAGATGTTCTTGTTCAGAAGGGACTGAGGGAAGGAGTAGAAAGGCTATCACGTGATCCCCTTGACTGACCGATCACCTTACACCATGCAGGAGCAGAGGTCCACGTCCTACTCTGTCAAAAAAGCATAAGTCTTTCTAGTTAACATCAAATACTAACTAACCTTCTATGTGTGAGATTTTCAGACAGAACAATACTCCATGGCTACACACATACTACTAGTCCTGAAAAAAAAGGGGGAGGGGAAAAATGTGGCACTTAATCAAGGAAAGAAAAATGGAATTTAAAAAAAATAAAAATATACATATATCTATCTTCTTGATTTCTACCTAGGTGTACAGACTGAATGGCTTCTGCTTCTTAATTACTAAAACAGTAATCAGATGGCTACACATGACCATACATAATGACATAAAATTTCTGGTCTTTCATACAAGTTTTATGCTGATATAACACCAGAACTCAGCAGAAGCTAATTTCTAATTTATATTGGCAGAAGATCAGATTCAGAACTTTTGTGAGTAAATAAATCGTATTCAAGAGTAATACAGATCCTCAACTGGTGTAAATCAGTCTGACCACGCTCAAACAAACTGTGATTTATACCACCAGCAGACCTTACCATACGCAAATAGTCAAGTAAGACTGTGTGACAAAGCTCTCTTTATGCATGTAATACAGTTTCACAAAATTAATGCACTTACGACATTAATATTCATATAGGAAAGCAAATGCTAATATCACAAGAGAGACAGCTAGTCTGATGTATGGACTCCAGGATGTTTCATAGGAAACTGTACGAAGGCATTGGGTAGGGAACATGAAAAACCCTAACCACTGTAATCTTATTTTTTCATGTATGACTTAAGATTTACTGGTCCATGTGCAGCAGGCAGACCTAAAGCTTTGGAAGAGATTCACAGGAACCCCAGATGAAGTTAATACAAGTCTGAAAGAGAAGATCAGATGCAAGTGGTAACACTTGGATTCCAAAGACCATTTTTATATATGAAGATGAACTAATCTAGCATTTTATCTGGAATCTCTACATGGAATTACATCAACAAGAAGAAAAGTTAAGATGTTGGAAACTACTGCCTTGGCTCTTCATTCCAACAAGCGTTCCCCAAGACAGCGAGCCACCATCATGAACAAACAAAAATCAAATCAAACAACAATCCATAACAACACCTTCCTATTCTGGTCAAGGTCTACAGTCAGCCAAAGTTATTCAACGGAAGCAGAGGTCCTTAGGAGAGTGCACACAAAGCACTGGATATGGAGGACTGAAATCAAGGTTACCTTCTCCTCGCCCTGTGAATCACTTTATGGATCACATCACTGGCAACATCCTTGCTTTGAGAGTTACCTCCTTCTCTGTATATGGTTTCCCATCATGCTGTGCTCCAGTCTGAGAGCTGGGAGAGGATAGCAGATTATATAGCAGATAATGTAATTTTCTTAGTCAAAGCACTTGCGTTACTTCCAAACCATTTTTCAGGGAATATTTCCTTGTATGGATACAGGACTTTGTAGAAAGAAAATGTGAAAGAAGCTATGATTTTTCCTAATAAACACTTTGAGGGTTTTGCGATTAAGATGACCAACATACTCTTTTTCCAACTGAGAAAGATCCTTGATAAAATTAGGATCAGCTTAAAACCCTTCCCCAACCCAAACCCATCTTCCTACATACCAATGCATTCAGCAGGCCTTCCTCTATGGCTGCTTTTAAAATTATATGCTATTTTAAAAGCTAAGTTAGGAGTCTGTAATACTCTTACCACTGCTCTTCAATAAAGATGCAATGGAAGAGCAGCTCATCTGAATGGTAAGAGTCGCTACATACTCCAAACAGCACTGAAGAGGGGCAAAAGACTTTGCTTCCTCTCTATTTCAGTTGCTGCCTCTTCCATACACAAGAGCTAGGCAGCAATGGACAAACCTTAAGACAGAAACTTCACGTCTGCCTTTGCCACCAGCAGCTCTGCACAACATCATGCATAGGTAGACAGCTTTTGTTCAAAGGGAGGGGAAATAATCAACAAAATGGCAAATAAAAAGAAAATATAAGACGGGAGCAGATGCAGGACAGGAAAACATTTACGGGGCACACAGAAGAAGAGATGAAGATCAGAAAGATGCATAGCAAGAAATACTGGAATAAACCTTAATTTTAATTTAAATATGAGACATGCAAGGGAAATTTATTTTGAGATGGGAGCACAGCTGTAAGATGCAAAGTGAGAGTTAAGTGTCATGAATCATATGCTTTGCCCCCCCCAAATGTATTCTTTTTGAATCATTAATAGGGAGCTTCCATAGCAGATATGAAACAATCAGAATCCTAAAATCTAGCTGTATATTCATACAGCCCTGGTGCTTCAAAGATGTGATGGCTGTCACATTTCAAGTTATAAATGAAAGCATGGTAATAAAACAAACAAAAAAACCCTGTACCACCACTAAATCCACTCTCCAGAATAGGGAAAATTATTTAACTACAATGCACTTAAAAATAAGTGTAAAAGCAAATGCTTCAAGGCAACTTTGCAGTTTTCTATTCTTTAAGGCACCTTACTTGAGTAAGAGATTTGTTATTAGTATGTAAAGCTCTAAGCCACTCTGGTGTTATGCCTAAATTATTCCAATCAGGAAACAAGGCAAAACACAAGTAATGCTATGGTGATGGATACAAAGTGCTACTTTCTCTTCAAACCTTGAAGTCGGCTCTCAGTAGAAGAGTAAGCAAGATGAAGTAGTGTTCATCCATTTCTGCTAGTGCACTTTTCATCCTGACAACTGAAGGTAAATGCCAGGCTAGAGGTTTGAGCTCTTGCCATAATTCTAGCAAACCGTCAGCCTATTTTCAAGAAAATCAACCTGTTCAGAGGGATTTTTTTTTTCTTAAATAAAATAAAATAAAAAAAAAAAAAAAACACAACAAAACTTTCTGCACACCATGCATACAGATACAAACTGAGTAACTCTTAAGCGCTGGTCAAGAATGTATGCTTTTGGAGGCTGGCAATGCTATAGAGATCTCATTTTTATCTGTAAGTCGTTGTCTTGTAACCAGACCCATTTATCAGTGCTGGCTGAAAGTCAGGACATCTGTTCCTGATGAAATTTTGACATTTCTAAATTCTCATTTCATTCCAAACTGGAAGAAACCCAACTATTTTTCACATTTCCTATAAATGCTCTAGAAAATAACAATTCCAGGTTAGCACACACAAGAGTTCCTCCAATTAGAATATAGGGTGTGTTTCTTCTGTCAAATATCAAACTGTTTCATTATCACCCCAACAACTAACATTTTGAAATATTTCATTTTCTAGACAAGTCAATATTTTACAGCTGCCCTTTAAGATTTTTTTTTTTTTAATGATTTGATATGATGCCACTGTGATATTGTCATGGTTTCGGTTTCAGCTCAGCCGGTAACAAAGCACCACGAAGCCTCTCACTGACTCCCCACCCCTGCCCCTGGCCACGTTGGGAGGAGGAGAAAATCCAAAGGCAGGCTCGTGGGTCGAGACAAGGACTGGGAAGGATCACTCCCCACTTATGGTCACGGGCAAAAGACAGGCTCAACTTGGGGAAGAAACAAAATCCATTTAATTTACTACAAATCAAATAAAAAACAAGGATATTAGGAAGGAAAACCAAACATCAGAACACCTTCCCCCCCATCCCTCCCGCCTTCCCGGCTCAGCTCCATTCCCGGCTCTCGCTACCTCCTCCCCCCAGCGGCACAGGGGAACAGGGGATGGGGGTTGAGTCAGCTCGCCACACATTGTCTCTGCCGCTCCTTTCCTCAGGGGGAGGATTCCTCACTCGTTCCCTGCCACACCGTGGGGTCCCTCCCACGGGAGACAGTCCTTCACCAACTTCTCCAACGTGGGTCCTTTACGCGGGCTGCAGTTCCTCACAAACTTCCCTGGCGCGGGTCTTTTCCGCGGGCTTCAGTTCTTCAGTCACACACTGCTCCAGCGCAGGCTTTCCCATGGAGTCACGGCCATCTTCGGGAGCCTCCGCTCCACCGTTCACCTCCATGGGCTGCAGGGCCATCAGCCTCCTCAGGCGCCCCTCCTCCCCCTCCTTCTTCACTGACCTCGGTATCTGCAGAGGGGTTCCTCTCATGTTCCAACCCCACACACTGCCGGTTCCCCTTCTTAAGTATGTTCTCCCAGAGGCACTACCACCGTCACTGATGGGATCGGCCTGAGCCAGAGGTGGGTCCGACTTGGAGCCGGGGAGCTTCTAGCAGCTTCTTACAGGAGCCACCTCTGCAGCCCCCTCCCCCACTACCAAAGAAAACTGCGCCACACAAACCCATAACAGATATACAAATTACTCTGTCACACATATGTACATATATATTTACTACTATACATATATTACCTATATAAACAATTAGTGAATGTCGAACTAAAGACTGACTTCTCTTGGGTTTTTCTTTCTAAGACTAATTTACTCTTACTATCTTGAACACAAAGGGAATAAAAGCTTTTCCAGTAAGGCATGTGATCACTGTTCCCTGTCTTCTAAGCACCTCTTTCTGTGAATTTTTTTCAAAAACAAAATTATCTTGAAGATATTGCAGTGTGGAGAAGAATCAACTTAAGGGGAACAAAACTAAAATTATCCTCTAAATTGCCTGGTATAATCAAATTTAATGCTGTAGGAGACTCAAAGTATTGATCCTAGAAGGGAACAGAATGTGTTTATACCACCGCAACTCAGACTTCATTTTGGGTACCCACAAGGTAATTCCTGTCTTAGGTAGAGGAGGTCCACGTCTATTTCTTGATTTATGTCTCCTCTGCTTACATGCCAGACTACAGTAAAATCAAAAGACCCATTCTACAGCAAATGGAAAATCAAGATGTCCATTCAATTAAGTGTTATGTGTCCTGCCCTAATTAAGCTTCTTCTGCAGGCTTACAGAGAACATCAACCTGATCCTCACCTATTCAGGTTTCCAATAGAGTTTACAAACTTCATACAGACGTAGGATCCCAGGAGCCCCTTAGAGCCCTGCACTGGGAAAGCACATCATTTAGTGAGGTTTATGATTTCACAGAGTCAATCAGGTTGGAAGAGACCTCCGGAAATCACTGAGTACAGCCCCCTAGTCACAGCACAGTCAACTAGAGCAGGACCATGCCCAGATGGTTTTTGAGTATCTCCACAACCTAAGTAACCTGTCCCAGTGTTTCAGCACCATCACAGGAAAAAGATTAAACATGTTTAAACAGAATTTCCTGCATATCAATTACTTGTTGCCTCTTGTCCTTTCACTGGACACCACTAAGAGTCATCTAGCTCTGCCTTCTTTACTCTCCCTATCAGGTATTTGTACACACTGGTAAGATCCCCCTAAGCCTTCTCTTCTCCAGATTGAACAGTCCCAGCTCTCTCAGCCTCTCCTCGTATGTCAGATGCTCCAAATCCTTAATCATCTTAGTGGCCCTTCACTGCCCTCACTCCAGTACGTTCATGTCTTGTAGTGGGCAGACCAAAACTGGACTCATCACTCCAGACATGGCCTCGCCAGCGCCAGGTACAGGGAATAATCCTTTCCCTCAACATGCTGGCAACAGTCTCCCCAATACCGCTGGTGCATTTCTGGCTCATGTTCAACTTGTTGTCCACCAGCACTCCCAGGACTCCATTTGCGGTTCAATTTGTCGTAATAACGTCAATGCAATCACTGCAAAGTTAATTTAGTACAATGGGTGTTGTAATCCTGGGGAGCGTTTGGTACTGGAAGTGTTCATATTTTCAGGCTACTCTCTTATCACATCAGTTCTCTCCCTTCTCTCATACTAGGTGTGTGGGAAAAGTTGACAGATAAATATCAACCACCCAATTACCACCCAATTATTGCTTCAATACATACAAAACACGCTCCTGCTTGTGGTCTAACCACTTGCTTTGCTTTTTCTCAACAGCTTCTTTCCAACATGATGCTAGTAAGAGGAATAGATACTCGCAACTGGACCCGATCATCTTGTCCAGCAGCATGCTTTGGACAATGGCAAGTAGTAAACAGCAGGAAGTCCAAAAAAATCTAATGGACAATTGCAGAAAAGCTTGTCAACAGGCACATTCCCACTCATGGCCCACTCATTACCTAAAACTTTGTTTTCAACAGAAGCAACTGGTCTCACCAGTTGCAAGGGGGGTTCTGGTCTTGATGACTCACTGGTCTCATCTGCTACAGCAGTGCTCAGGAAAGCCACAGCCCTAACATTCAGCTAGTGAGATGCTGGAGCCCTCCAGCTCCCCAACTAAGCAGGTGTCCTCCTGGTTGAGAAGTGTGTCAGAGGAGCTCACCATCACCTGAGTTCACCCACCACCCCCAAAATTTCTCAGTTCACTTTTAATTTCACATAGATGTAATTTTGTCTGCTTTATCACACTGTAATACCCACAAGTTGAGACTAGCGTTCTATGTTTATGCTGCCCACCTACAAAGTTTCAGCAGTTGCCATGTCAAGGCTAACTTCTGTACTTCTTAAGGAACGTATCTTGTTCAGACTGTCCCCTTCATGACGGCACACCAGGCAGTTTGTCTCCAGCTGTGTGGACCACTGCATTTCTCTCAGCAACAGATACATCACACAGTCACAACAGACACAAGCAAAAGCAGGCACAGTGATATTACAGTGTACCACTCCAATCTTTTCACATTACTAACTTTTGAGATCAGCAACTGCTTTTGAGTAAGCAGGGTCTCTTTACTTTGCACTAGTACAACATACACTTATTTCCAAATATGCAATTCCCTGCCACCACATGAAAGCGTCTCTCATTAGCCTAGGCAGTTACGCTCGTTTGTACCATTTGTCCAGGTAGACAGTATTGGTGCAAAAGCAGCTTTCATAGTTTAAAGTTCTGTAGAACTACAGGATGCCAAACGTCATAGAAAAGTAGAAGCTGACAGTGGCCTCTGCTTCCACTCTCTTCTCAGGACGAGAGTCCCAAAGACACGGTAAATGACAGTCCCAGTGAAAGTTCAGGTATCTATACAATGCCATATAGAAGTGAATTCAGTCAGCAAGAGAGGCAAAAAGGGAGCGAAGAGATCCCAATTCCAAAGTGAGGATTTCAGCATCATTTCTATCAAGCCTTTTTCTCCTTCTGCTTACAGAACTAAAAAACATTATGTTTATCTCAGAGGATAGCAAACGGGCAACAAGTAGATGTGACGACACCACTTGTAATGAATAAAAGAGCCACTTTTTCCTCTGGGCCATCTCATTACTGTTAAAAATAGAGCAACTAGCTTGCTACAAAGGACAGACAAATACTACTGCATGCACAAATACTCACAGCCTCAGGAATCTAAGATTTTATGCCAATGAACACCCTCTGGACTCTAACCTCTGGTTTATTGCACCAGTGTAACTATGTCAGCTAGATTTTTTTTTTTTTTTTTTTTAAATATAGTACTATAGATATTCCCCTCCATCCCTACAGGATAAACCAAGACAAGGAAGATACTATTAAAAGGAGGCTTTTACTGCACTCATACTGAGAAAAGATGCAAGTGATTTAGATATATGGCTTTAACCAAGTGTGTGTGACCTGCGAGTGCAAAGAAGGCTTTTCATTGTTTCAGACCAAACGTTAAAGGGCATAATTTATAATACTAAAATGAGGATTAGGTTAGTAAACCTGAAAGATACTTCATTAATACAAGGTAGTCTGGAGAACTTTAGCGTTCTATTCCTCCCCATGCAAAAGGTAACTTGGATTATTAGCTTATGTACAAATATATATGTATCTCACATATTATAAAACACACAACATGGCTAACTGGATGTTATGCTTCTTTACGGCTCTTACACTTTCTTAGTAATTGTACAGACAATTACCCTGAGAGTTAAAATTTGATTATGGTACATCAGTAACAGTTACATGAGGCTTCACAATTTCTCAGCAGTATCAACGCTTACCAACAGCAAAATTTGTGATTATGAGAGGTATTAACTACATAGGAAAAAAATCATTACAGTTTACCCTCTGCTTTCGGTACAGAAGTTACAGCTTTGTGTCACAGGCATTAAGAAAACCATCTCTAGGATTATATCTGGCTATGCTAAATACTCCAGCTCTCCCACCTACACCACAATTTGACTACTTCAGAATAACCAGAATGGTATCATCCTCGTGAGAAACTGAAAGATGCCAGATGGTGTAGAGTTAGCCTTCTGTAAGGACCATGTGCTAAAAACACTTCCTCACAGAGGATGAAAGTTCTCAGCCCATCTGATCGTCAGAAACTTTGCTCACTTTAAAGTAAGATATCAGTGATTCCTCTTCTCTCAAGTGATCAGACCCCAACACGTTTCTCTCCCTTTCCCTTGACCTGGATGCCCATCCCCGCTGCACCCCCAAAATCTCTAAGTGCTCAATGAGTGAAGGGAGTCACTGGTGTGGGAGACCACAGAGCAATCAAGGTGTTAGATGAACACCTTCAAGGAACTGTTGATACACATCATACGCATCTGACTGTCCGTAAGATGCCAACTACAGTCTTAAGCATACTACTGAATATTATATAAGGTTACATCACTTATGAAAGCTACATACTTTCATGCTGTAATTTTAACTTTCTTGCCAAAACTCCAAGAGCACTTTGAGACAGGCACAGAAACCCCAAATACTAATTAACTGTCAAACTACTGTAGGCATGGGATATTTAACAACTGGGGAAAGAAAAAACAAAAACCAACGAAACACAAATATGGTCAAGTAAGCACTGTTCAGCTTAGGCATCCCCTTCCTCTCTACCCTGTTGACAGGTAACAGAGATAGAGTCAAGGGAACAGATTTCCCCAAATGTTAATTTATTAAATACTTCATATGGACTAATAAGACACTGGTCTGCAGATGGATAGAAAGAGGCAGCATACCAGAAGCTCTTCTTTTTCTGAGAACAAATTCTTAGCAAATGC
>VYZV01025145.1:86125-104320 GCA_013401275.1 Pandion haliaetus | reverse complement strand
CCAGCGCCGGCTCGGCGTCCGACCGGCCTGGCGGCGACGCGGCTCCGCGCCTGGTCACCCCGCCCGGCCGCCGCGGCCCTCCCTCCCGCCGCTCAGCCGGGCTGACGGGCCGTGCGGTGTTGCCGGGCTCCCGGCGAGCCTGGAAAGGCTGTCGCCTGATTTAAACGGGCGGATGGCAGCAACAAAAAGTCCTCCTTTCCCTGAACTCTGCACAGCCGCACGGACCGGTGTGCGGCTGCCTCAGACTGGTCCCCGCGGGAGTGACCCCTGCCAGGAGCGCGGCTCTCTGCCCTCTCCTGCTGAGGCGTATAAGTGGGAGCGGGACTGTCCTGGGCGAAAGGACCCTCTGAAGCATTTAATGACTTAACCCTGTACGCATGTGCAGCAAAGAGGCGTAAATGAGACAAGGAAAAGCGTCTGAGAACACACCACTCATCGGCAACAAAACTGAGGTTAGGACTGTGGCTTTGCACCCCCAGCTAAAGAAAATCTTTCTGTGTTTACGTAGGTTTTTATTTTCAGTTCCTTATCTCCCTGCACAGTCCCGCTAGAGACAAGCTGCAAGAGGAAAACTGTAATTGTCTCCACCAGACTTTACAGCAAAGGTAACTAGCAGGCTTTAGTGTAGCTGTAGCCGTAGCCGCTGGACTATACGCATGGTGGTCTATGCACACACAGAATTGCTTCAAGTAGTAAGTATACCGCTCCTTTAACATCACTATTTTGTCTGCCCTGCCTCACTTTGTGTTAGGTGGCCTCAGTTTTCCCCCCTGTATCATCATGCTTTCCAGCTGGCTACTGAATACGAAGAGACACTGACTTCTGCACATGGCATACTCCAGAGTTTTATCATCATGCCTTTCGGTTTTCTGCTATCTTGCTCTTTTCCTCCACTGACTCTTACCTGCCCTTCCCGAAAAATTAATTGCACAGCTCCTCACATCTGTGCTGAAGAAAATTCTAAGGTAAACACATGACCCTGATGCTGTGAAAAGCACTATACCAATTTAAACAAAACAAACCATTTCTGTATATGGAAAGAATTTCCATCTAGGACATTTCAGGGAATGCTTTGGCAGGATGGCTGAGGAGCCATGCAGGGGAACCTGCCATTGGATGTTTGTTTTATTGCTGAGCCAACATCCTAAGTGTCTGTAAATACTCTGATTCAGTTCTTGTGGTTGCTTCCTGGGGAGAGACTAAAGAACTGGTAGCTGCAGGCTGCTCCATGGACACCTAGTCCTTCAAATTCTCTGAAAAAAAGTGTGGGCTCTAGCACCACTGCCAGATTTGCCTGCCCCCATCTCTTCCTTCACTGCGGTTAGCAGGGTACTCACTGCCTGTGTCCATTTGAGCCCTCAGCTCCCCAGCCCCGTGCATATCTTCTCAGGATCCTACTATGAGTCTCTGCCATGAGCTATCTGTCAAAACCCAGGGCTTTGCTGTGATTTCAGTTCAGAGGGAAAACTGACCGTGGGAGTTGCACACCTCTAATACAGCCTTCTTCACTTAGAAGTAATGATTTTCTGAGCAGAAGAAAACGTTTCTTTGCTCAAATCAGCAAGATCTCTTTTAGCCAGTGCCAAAATGGCTAATATCTCCCTTCTTTGTTCCAACTTCTCTGCCTTGTTCTCACAGCCAGGTTTTACCCCTCTGACCTAGAACCCTCCTAGAACTTGCCCTGGTAGCTCATCTTCCAGCACTGTCTCACAAACACCTGAGCTGGCAGCTCCTGCACATAGGCATATGCCTGCCTTCCTTCAGCTACAATCATCCAGATCATGCCATTTTCTGAATGGACTTGCATAAGCCAGTCTTAAATGAGATACGAGTGTGTGTCCTCAGAATGACCTCAGAAGCATAAACTTTGAAATCTATTCATGAAAAGCTCTTTAGATATCATTTTAATAGCTGCTTATATACAGATAACCATTTGCTTCATTAATGATAATTGTGTTTAAGGCAAAGTTAATTTTAATCAGAAAATTGGTATTTTTATTCTGCACCTGAAGGTGACCCATCTTTTTTGCAGCATATTTCAATACACCAATCAGTTTAGAAGTACATTGAATATTTATGTCTGTTTCCAATGCAATTAAGTAGCTCCTTCCCAGCCAGTACTTCAGTTCCCTAAGGTTCACAGGCACTGGTGCTCAGCATGGCTTATGTACAGATATAGGAAAGGAACAGATCTTTGCAAAGTGAACCTAGCAACAGTATTAGTCTGATGATGCACAAGAGGTTAATTCCTGCTGAACAATTAGTGTAATTGACTTTTGTGTCAGACTAAAATTATGTTAGTATGACAGATCTCTAAGCATATCTGAAAATGAATGACATTTCTGAAATGTTTGGGAGGATGACCAATTAAAAGCTTTTAATTGAATTCAAATTGTAGCAGCAATTATGTAGACGTAGCCAAGACAGGACTATGAAATGAAGATGCCTGAATCTTGTGCTTTGGAGGGACGTATTACCAGGAATTGTTTTTCTGCCTCCTAAAACTGTTATATCACGAAAGTAAGACCAACAGAACTTTAAAAACTGTGGTTTCACCTGTGGTCTCATATCCTGAAGAAACTTATTCCAACATAGTCCTAGAACTTGGAAAAAAAAAAAAAAAAAAGAGTAAAGGACTGAAAGTGAGTCTGTTTCCTTAAAAGCCCCAAAACCCAGCCTAGGCACTCTTTGTGATACACAAGAGTTAGTAATAACTAAACAAACACATATACACAAATTCCCCAAAAGTTACTGAACTTCTGTTTCTACTCCAAAAAGGAAAAGAGAAAACTGACAGACTGCACATTGCTACCTCAAGACCTTCAGCAACCAGCAGAGTGGCCACTCTACAATAAAGTACTTCATCATTTATGTCTTGTTTGTTTAGCATCAAGAAGCCAGGTTAGCTCTCAGGTGCAAAAGAAAAGGTTCTTTAGCTTTAGGAATAAATTATTGTTCTTAGTCTAATGAAGTTCCTCCTTCACGCTTAGAACAAGTGTATTAAATGCATTTTCACACAGCAGAAGACATCCTTTGTCCACCAGCCTTGCTTCTCCCCATGGCCACAAACATCCAGTAGCCTCTTCACATCAGATTAGGAGATTGCTAGTACTTACTTCCTCGCAGATCAGAATAAACCATGTGATACTTTCCAGTGTAGATATGTTTTAATACATGAAATTTCAGAAAGTTTTCTGGAAAATTTAAATTTGTTTTCTATCAATATTAAACTGCTTAAAATAGGCAGTGGTTTATGCTGGTTTAGGCTTCCACACAGCTATAAATACACACACACACACACAAAGAAAAGATTAAAAATAAAAATGAGCAGTATTTAGACATCACTCTAAGTTAAGAAAGTTGCTTTAAGTAATGGGACACATAAGATATCAGTTGATCAGGACAGTGTTCCAACAGGTACAGCAAAAATTGCATAGAAAAGCAGCATGCTGTTTAAATTCAGCTGTTTAGCACAGAAATGCCATCTAAAGGTTTCAAGCACTACATTCATACTGCAAATATGGCTCAAGTTACAAGCTCATAACAAAACCTTGGAGGCTTCCTCGACGGGTATTGGCAGCAATCTTTCCTACTGGGGGGATGCCTCAAAAGCAGCTTTACTAGTTTACGGTGTGTAATAGCCCACGATTTTTATTCACCTGTCATGGTTTATTTATCCATCTGCAGTCAACAGGAGCATGTATCACATCTTTAAACCACTTTGAGTAAGTTTGGTAATGTGTATTTGTTAGCACCAATGTGTCTGTGCTATACTGCTGGCCACCTGGAGGAGTTCCTCCACCAAAACAGGAAAAGCTGCAGCAAGACCTCTTGATTCTAAGGGAATGCTGAAGAATTGAAAGCAGCCAGCCAAATTTTTTATCTCATTTAGTCTGCTGTAATTCCGGAGTAGCACCAGCCTTACACGCAGGGAGCTGCAATCAGACTCTGACCCAGTCCATTTAATGGACTGGATAGTACAGTTGCCAATAATGCAATCCACTGAGACTTTTTGTTATCCAAATCTGAACCGGGTTGTTCCTGAGCAGAAGACATGGCTATGGCTGACCCACGTAAAAGCAGTGGTGCCATTCTCATTTCCGTAGGTCTGTATCGTTAGGCCACTAATGATGAGCCTAGCAGAAGGGCCAAGAACTGCTCGGGTGTTGCACAGCTGTTCTGTGCCCTCCTGGGAAGGGTGGAGGACCACGGGCACAGGGGAAGTGGCAGTGCGAGGCATAGCCATGACCTGTCATCCTTCTAACATATCATCTACCTGCTGGTCCCAGTAGCTGTGGGTTCCTTCAGTTTCTTGTGCTGCTAGTTTTGCCAGCTTGTCTAATAATTTCACCTAAGAAGTAAAACGACACTTAACAGAGCAGCAGTCTTCCTTACAAAAGGTATGCTGGGCCAGTCAAATCAGTCCTGACTCCTGCATGGGGTTGTATTATTCTGAAGACACTAGTCTGGCTTCACCCA
Organism: Pandion haliaetus; assembly: GCA_013401275.1. Classification (NCBI taxonomy): domain Eukaryota; kingdom Metazoa; phylum Chordata; class Aves; order Accipitriformes; family Pandionidae; genus Pandion; species Pandion haliaetus. The sequence goes on along the minus strand of VYZV01025145.1, from coordinate 99,841 downwards.
ATTACCAAACGATGTACCCTGAACTCAAATCACTAGCAGAGCTCTGTGAGATAGTGCTTAAAATACATCAGTACAGTGAGTGTCCCCAGATTATATCACTTCGCAGCCTTCCAAATTTTTTATCTTGGCAGGCAAGCAAGTTTTGTCACTTGGGAAGACAGGCAATGGTAATTAGTTTGGCTGTTGTGAAGAGACATGTGGACAAGTAGCGCTAGCTGAAAGGGAGGTTTACAAGCCTCGGGAGGGCTTGTGCTTTGTGCTGGGGACCAATTAAAGTCAAGACCTGAAGCAGAACTGCTCTATGAGGACTGGTCAGAAGGAGAGGAGGAAGCAGGGATCACCTGAGTCACTGCATGTCTCCATGATTCATTTGTCTCCATTGTTCACTTAGGTTTGGCTTCCTGCTCTAGATTTAAAGAAAGCATGCCAAAGTGTACATCCTAATTATGATACGGTCATAGTTCACTTGATTTCAATGTTGCTTAACTACCTGAGCTCATGCTAAACTGAACTAGACCCTATTCAAACTACAGTTAAGAGTACTCAGAATCTTCTGCACCAATTTTAACTAAATTATCCTGAAAGAAAACTTCTAATGAGGTTTGCACAGCTCTTAGCATAGGCAGGTGGCTGAAAACATGCCAGTTTTATCTCAAACTAAATACACTGCATTACACTTCAACTGGCATTTCAGAAACATGTACTTCATGCCTATTCATGTGGCAAGGTTTGGGCTATAGAGTCACATTATAATTTATTTAGCAAAGGGACTTTTAAAACTTTCAAGTGGCCAAAATTTACTGTTCAGGGTATCGGCTAGCATGGAGCTGTATGGATCTTGTCTCCCCAGCATCCAGACGTGCTCTAGGGGACTGCAGACTTTCAGTAGCCAGGCCTTGTTTCCACACTCAGTAAAGTCTGGGCACTGACCAACCTCATCATTGTGCCTGGCTCAACATTCAACATGCAGTCTGGAGTCTCTGCCAGCTTTATGTCAGCTGCTGAGGGAACAGACAATACCTGATCCTCCACGCAATAAGAGAGCTAATCTGGCATAAAAAGTCAGCTACTTCAATGCTGACCTGTCACACTGTTTACAGGGAATTTGCATTGCCAGTGTGAGCTTCTGCAAGATCAGTACCTCCCATCTCACGGCTGCAAGCTGTGCTCCAGTCCTGGCAGCCTGGGAGTTATTTACTGTCTTACCAAACCACAGCCCTGAGAACTCCAGAAATTACTGTCAGAACTAAACTCAGTTATTTACCAATCATCTTCAGACAGCTTCCAAGGTAATTATAGTCTGCCCAGAAGAACATTCACCTGGACATCTCACCTTTGTCTTCAAAGCTCTTTTAACATCACTGTCACCATGTCCTCTGTTAGTCATCTGGTAACACTTTGTGTTCACACATGAATGAAGCCAATGCTGTTTGGTATTTGGTTTAAAGACCCCACATAGATGTAAATTATTATTTGCCTAGGAGCTAGAGGACAGGTAACTTCCTGGCAATCTATTTTTATTTTCTTATTACATAGTTTTAAGCATCCTCCTTATAAATTTTGTGGTACTTGCTTCACAGCTGTGCAGGGAGAGCTGGGCAGAATATTTTTTTTCACCAAAAATGTACATTTGAGTTGACTGAAACTATTGCTGAATTCATGCTGAATTTATCAAATTATCATTTTCATTTCCCTAAATCATAAAATATAGTATTCTGACATTTTCAAACCAAAACATCCTTTTTTTATTTTGTAATGACATTGCAAGAGTAAGGTTATTTCACTTTTTAAGTGAATTGGAAGTAAAATGTAAATCAAGGGAATGGGTAAAATCAGACACATCATAACTGTATGATACAAGTATATCTTTAAAGCTTGAGTTAGTAGTTAAAGATTCCCTATAGCTATGCTGACAGTGTCAAGGCTTTCAAGATTATAGGTCACATATTATTGCACTTAAATTGGTTAAGTGGAAAAGGTACCAGAAAACTGAACTGGTAACAAAATGGCCCAGACTCCCTGCTGGGGTAACTGTAGCACTGCTTATAGTGAACATAACTCCCTGCGTCCTGTAAATACAGTCATAACTCCGTGAAAGGAAGCTGATATACCATCTTGTCTACTTCCTCTGTTACAGAGCATAGCTGTTATGGGTACTGACACAGTAAATTAGTTAGGTATGGCTTTAAGCATTTTCTGAACTGGAAAGAAAATACTATTTCCCTGTTTTCTCTGGACTTGTGGAGAGGCAAAACTAGAGAACAACGCTTCAAGCTTTCCCAGCTTTGTTTCCGGCTCAGTGCGTATTCTCTCTTTTACAAGTTCATGCTGGATAACTAATCAACAGAAAAATAAGAGGATTTTCTTCACCCCAATTATGAAAAGGGGATTGCTTTTATTCCTCCATGAAAACAAAAAGCACCAACATACTTTGTCTGCCAGATCGTGTACATAGGTACTATATTATTATAAAAAACATTTAAATACCTTGATTTAAATGTTATCTTTAATCTTTGGCCAGTGTCATCATTTTACCTTTCCTAGTGGGCTACACTGTTAGTCAAATTAGTGGCTGCAGCCCATTTGTATTCTCCAGAGCCTCTGTCTCCCACTTGACATCCAAAGCTGCCACCCGCCCTTCTGAGTCAGCTGGTCAGCCCAGGCTAATTGCCGCTTTGTGTCCAGGCACAGTAACATGGACACAGCAGCGAAATCTATCCAGGGATTTATCATTCCTTCAATTTATTCTCATTCACAGTCCCTTTTGGGATAAATAGTGGCTTGTTTAGCAACTGTCTTTTTGATTAAAATGTGTAAAGATTTATAAATATCAGTCCAAGCATCCAGAAGAGGAGATGAGGGGATTTGTTCACCCACACATCAGTCTTGCCTTATACAGAAACAGAAAGCATGCACAAATAATGTAATATAAATACAGAGTAAGAATAAGTATGTTGGTTTGTGCAGTAGACTAGTAAGCCTCCTCATCTGGAAGTAGAGATGTAGAGGAATCCAGGTGAATTTGTCCCCAGCTGTGCTAGTAAAAGAGGGAATAACCTCAACCATCCCTCCTGTACCCCCCAAACAGGTGTGATTTGCAGAGTGTCAGAGCTGACCTCACTGTTCTTTTGTTTGCAGTAAAGGAGATCATTTCACAGAATTTAGTGTAATTGGTATAATTAATGTTGGACACGCCTGAAAAATCCATGCAGTAGCTACTACCTCACTCTGATGTATAAACTGTATACTGAGAAACTAAATGAGTACAGAATGTCCTCAGCCAGAAGAGCTGGATTGCCAGTTTGTTACTAGACTATAAAAATTCACAGCAAAGAAGCTGGTATACTCATACTGATACTGCATGACATCTCAACACTGATGATATATCTCCAAAGCCTCAAGGAAAAATACCATAATGTTGTTTGGGGGATATTTACCAGAAGGACAAGGCAAACTTAGAGAAGTTTTTTCAAGGATTTTACATTTCACAGGGCTCCAAATGAACCACTAAAATTGTTTTATGGCAACTTCACTAAGAATTGATTTATCAAAAACATATTTGCCATGCTGGCTTTTTATACGCTCGAAACATCAATTCATAAAAAAGATGCAGAGAACATCAACCAACAGGAATGATTTTTCCTGGACCTTTGTTACTAAAAGTTTTCTTATTTGTAAGAAGAACTACATTTTCTGAAGTATAACTTAGTCTCCAAAAGGTTGAATTGGCTCCATTGCTTGGTGATTATTTTGTGGATTTTTCCCCATTACATTTCACACCAAGAGAAAGAAAGAGATGCTGGCAATTTTGCCTTGAGTGCTTACTTCTGTCTTGTGTAAGGGAGAACCGTGGTGTGATCAATGCTCCTCCTGCTCTGTAAAGTGAGGCTGTTTGTAAAGCAGGTGCATCACAGACAGACAGACAGACATCCTCATGGAATGGCACGGAAGACTGCAAAATTTGTAAGTCAGTTTAGTGAACCCCACAAGAAGTACTTGCAAAGACATACAGCTCTAAGCTTATAATCTGCATACCATGATCTAACTATATAAGCATTCTACCAAACAGGATTAAAAGTAGTTATTAGAAACATATTTGTAGCATAACTAATTGTAGTCTACACATATATGTAGAGTTGAGATAAATTTTTTTTTAGAAAAGATTCCGAACCTGTACGGCCTTTGTCTCTTTTGACCTAGAAGCCAGAGTTCCTAAAAGCATATAATATTGAGATAAGAAAAAAACACTAGGCTTTTGTTACAGTGCTGAGGAAGCCTTCTGCACAATGAAGGGGGCCAGGCTATAATCTGGGAACTTTACAAACATAAATTGTACATTGGAAACTACTTTTTGTTAGCTAACCAACTTCATAAAAGACCAGAATAAATACAGCTGCAAAAGCTCAGGAGCTTCCCTGGTGGGTGAGGTCTATATCAAGACAGCTAAATTAAATAGGAGAACTCTGAATCAAGCAAATGAGGGTAGCTGAATAATATCAATTAACACTGGCAGGCTTTTAAAAAAAAAAAGTTTCAGTCTAAACAATGGCTTTTTCTTGGAAAGGATACTCCGTGGGGAAAAAAAAAATTGCTATCACTTAATGTTAAACATAATCTTCTAACTAACATGCTTATCACTGTCATTATTTGCTATTACCAATATAAGAGGTTTTCATTTACTAAAACCCCAAGTAATTAAACCTCAGGAAGAAAATGCTGCTTCTAGAAATAAGAACTCATCACAGAAACAAACAAATGAAATAATGCAAACCACAACGCGCTCATTTCTAACTATGCTTTTCAGATATCAACAGAGGATGATGATCCAGCTGGCTGGGGCCCAAAGTGTTGGTGGGGGAGTAGGAAAGGGAGTTAAAGGGACATAGTTTAAATAAAGTAAGGAAAAGATTATCTTTCTTTATCCTGTTGCACCTTCCAGTGGATTTGATCACCAAGTACAACATATTTTTGTTCCTCTCTCAGGGGCAGACAGGGGGTGGAGAGAAATGCTGTGACATGATTCCAACTGAACCTGAATCACTTGGAGGAGGCCAGTCCTCTCTGGTCTCACCACAGCAAGTTCAGGTTCTTCGGACTTTTTCTTTGGAGCTCAGTTTCTGCTCCTAGTGAAATCTCACAGCTGTGGTTCAGAGAAAAAGAAAAGCCACAGCCCTTAGGAATGGTGCTGGGATGGGTTATACCCCACTGCCTCAATTATGGAGTGAAATTTTCCTGCACCAAAGCAGCACCATAACAAGCTTTTTCAGGAAACAATAGGGGAAGGCAGGCAGCATGCTGTAGCTGCACAATTTCAAACACAAAAACTCTTCACAGGAGCTGTGGTTAAGCAGAGCCAGACACACACAGGTGCATTGCATTCCAAAATACACCCCCACCCTCCAATTTGCCTGTCTTTAAATAAATGCCACTTCTTTAAAGCACATTAAGTCCCCTGTGTATATGAAAATGTTGTGTAGTTTCTAGCTTGAATTTCCACTTTAAGGCAAAATAAATGTTCCCTGGCATGTTATTTTGGGTCATATATTGTGCCTTCTGCTACATGGGTGTTTAGATGCCATTCAAAGTCAGTCTGCAGGTGAAGTCACAATACAATGGTTATAATCTTCTGCTTGCTGCAACATGTATGTAAGATTTTCCTTGTGCCATAGTAGCACGCTTGATGTATTTATTTAACTACAATAATATAAGTCAGTCTGAAAGCAGAGGGAGTCCAAACAAAGTTGTGGGATTAAATCTTTAACACATATTTTGTAAGGTTTTACACTAGAGTATATCGACTCAAGCTCTGAAGTATTATAAAAAATAGAAAAACCCCACTTCATAAACACTAACATTTTGTCAATATTAGAAGTGATCAGCATCTATACACTTAAGTTTTAATGACTTTTAAAATTAAAGTTAAGAAAATAGTTTACTGCTTTCACTTTGGTAAATTTAGTTTATTGTGTTGAATTGTGTTTTATCGAATCTATTACATGACATAGAACAAATCGAGGACGAATTAAGAATCGTAACACTGAGCACTAAACAAAGTACAACCATCTGCAAGGATGGGCTGAGTTAATAACAGTGTGGATAGTCACCATGTGAGGGAGCACTTAGTGTCAATTTGTCAAACCCTTTTAACTGCAGTTGGCAGTAGCAATTTTGTCTTCTACCACTCAATAACTGTAAAAAGACACAGTAGTCAATGCTTTGCAGGTGTTCTTTTGTAACAAGATAATATTAATTAGGTATTTAAATCCCTAATTGCTGTTTATTTCTTTGACTTTCTGCATCAACAATTTTTTAATGCTTTCCTTTTGCAGACTTTTTACTGTGCTTTAAGCCATTTTTTTTCCTCACTTGACTGCCTCTCTCCTGTCCTTTCCTGTATATGTGGTCATTTTTCTACTCAATTCTTATTCAAATTCAATGTTCACTACATTTAAGCTGTGAAAACGTGTATATTTTTACTGTGGTATTATTTGAGATGGTTAATGTGTTTGTTTATTAGTGCACTCACAGAATTATTATGTTTTGTTTGATTTCATGCTGATTTGATTACAAAACCAGCCTAGGAACTGAGAGAAACTAGCAAAGAGTATATAGGTAGGGGCTGTTTCAAATAGGAATTAGGAGGGTACTAAAATATGCTTTAAAAATCACTTCACCCAACAAATATTGAAGATAGTCAGCATGTTTACCACAACATTCTCAGCATGTTTAGTTATCTAGTAAAACACAGCATGGAGCAAGGCAAATACAAGCACTGGCAAGGATTTCACCAATACCAATTGATTTGGAACAACACTGCCAGATTTTCAACTTTAGGATGGAAAAAGGTACCAGCCATAAGGAGTGAGTATTGCCAAGGAGATAAATGGATTTGTGTTTTAAAAAACCCCTTCATCTTTCATTCTTCATCTACCTCAGCACTTACTGTTTATCCTGCAAAAGGCTCAGGTAACAGAGGAAAAAGAGTGACTGAAAGGGCCATCAGAAAGGCTACTAGCAGCAGAACTCTGTTGCCACTGACTTCAGAGGAGCAGGAAGCAGCAGTAGTGGAAGTCGGAGCTCTGATGGCACCTCTGACTGACTCAGGGATCAGATGAAGCAGCTATGAAGGGAACTGCACCTGGCAATGGATGATTTAAGGACAATTTATGGCCTGCCTGGCAGGAATAGAGATCTGTGTCTTGTCCATAGAACACCACTTACCTGAAGGGCCACGTCATATGGTATTTTCCAATCCAGTAGCTCAAAACAACAGAAAAGTATCTTACTTAACCATCAGTCATGAGTGAGATTTGCTAGTAGAGCGACTACCGGTTACCCTTTTTTGGGCTGGCCATGCCATAACATTGGGTTGGAGACACAACATCATGACAGGGGAACTCCTATGTTAATAGAAACTGGGACCCAAAGGTTGCTGGAGAGACCAAAAATAATCTGCTCCCACCTGCACCTCTCTCTTTATGCCAGGACTACATGGATCCAGCTGTCTGTGTTACCTGTATGGAAGTACTGTAATCAGAAACTAGATCCACCTTAGATTAGCAGTTAATTGTTCCCTTGTCATTGCATAAATGATAAAGTTTCAGGTGAGTACCATAGCATTTTCCAGCAATCTTTTAACAGCAAATTCTGGTTTCTTCTCAGCTTCTCTGTTTCTGATGACACCTATCAGGATAGATGTTGAGAAAAAGATTCTTTAACAAGCTTTGCCTTCCCAGGCTAGATATTAAAGGCCTTTAAAAAAAAAAAAGTGTATAATTTGAAGATTCTGTGGTGGTTTTACAAGTAGAACAAACACATCTCTGTACATGGCTCAAACTACAAACTACATACCTATGCCAATCACATGCCACTATTCTTCCTCTACTGCAGTAACTGATAGTGTGCCAAAGACCACTGTCTAGCAGCTTTGACTTCTGAGTTTGCTATTTTTCTAAGCTTAATATGCCTAATCATTAAATCCTATGACCTTCTACTTTTAATGTCATTCCATCTTAAACAGATGACTCTAATCAACTGCTTCACAGCACCCCTCTAATCCTATCAATTTTGTCCATTAAGACACTAGATGTATTTCCTTCCAGAGACTTGCTATAGCATTGTCAGCTGGTGACTCCTAGAGATCCTTTTGTCACCATGACTCATGGACTTATTTCCCAGCACATTGCTTCTTGCCTTCTCCATCATTTCATTTAGCTGTAGGTTTCTAGCTCGCCTTGACGTCAGAACTTGTTAAGGGAATGTTTTACCAATTTTAAGACACCTCCTGCTTAACAAATGAGCTACATTCAAAGAGATGCACAAGGGAGCATAGCGTTATAAGTATCTCAGCTGGCGAGACAAGGTTTCCAAGACAAAATACAGCTTAGTCTTCCTGCAATTCTGAGCAGCTGCACAAGCATCCTATTGCTTTTGAAGTTTTCTTGTTGTCTCAGTGAAGCCCTGCCACTTCCCTTAACCTTAATTTTTACACTTTTAAAATACCAGAAAAAGTATAGTGCATTTTTTGTTTACAAGGACACACAAAGGTCTACATTCCTCTTTATTTTGAGACTAAACCTTAAGTAATTTCACTAAACCTTAAGTAATTTCACAGAGAAAAAAAGAACATTGTAATGACCTTCTTTACTAACCTGAATCCTGCATTACCCACAGCATTTACCACAGCCATCTAACACTAGCTCTGAAGTCTCTCAAAGCCCCCATTAGACATCCCTTTCTCTCTGATAGTCTTGAGTCGTGTGGTAATGCTGGTAGTCACAGCAGGACTTGAGCAGTTTCAAATATCTTTCTAGTCAGCTAACCATATGCATCTGCAGCTCTGCTCATTTGCCTGGCTCCAGTGACAGCTGTGTAGCTCTGAAATACAAACCAGAAGCAAAAGATGCCTGAAAATTTATGCCAATCAACAGCAAGTGGAGTCAGAACAGTAGATTCTTACTTTCACTATGTGCTTCTGGAAACAAGGGAGGCAGCATTGAAGCAATCGTTTCCGTTCCCTATTAAAATATTTTGGTCATCCTACCCTGAGCCCTGTCTCTGTTACTGCAGACAAGGCCACGAGTCCTTCCTTCTCAGCTTCTGCTCCACATGCAGGAGGGCATTCTCCACAGTCCTGCACTGCATCTTGTACTTGTGGGCCAGCAGGCAGCAAAGAGCAAAACAAAGTGTGGAAGGGGTGACACTGAGTAAGGATGAGGAGACTTAACACATATTCAGAAATGTGCAATGAAGACAAATGCACAAGAAATATGAGCTGGAGAGCTGGTTGGTTACATGCCTTGGCATTTTCTGCATAACTGGAAATTTATTGCACGTATGCAGGATGGTCATATCCCGCCCTCCATGCCCCCCAGCTCATCAAGCCTGGTCAGGCAGCTCTTGCAAGTCTGAAGTCAGATCTCAAAGAATCAAGAAAGCACAGGCTATCTGTCCTAATTGCTTGAGCAACAGAGATTCAGGACTGGAGATAAGGGATTAATAAAAAGAGGAAAGGCACTCTACTGGTGAATTTATGTTAATTACAGGCAAAAGAGCTAAGGATACAATTTTCAGGTCATTGCATGTCTGCTATTCCCATGGCTGTAGGGACTTAATCCTCATCTATCTTGACTGCACATTGTGTAGGTTAATTGGCATTTCTGCATAAACTATAAGATATGAAGTGTGCTAATAAATTATATGAGTCCTTAAAAAGTATTAAGTGCTTAGAAAATTAGTAATGTATGAATAACTTAGTTCTGAAAGCCATACTACATTTAAGCATTCATTTTAAAGCATTTCAAATTTCAGCAATAAACACCTACAAATCACCCTTTCTGAGCATCAGCAAAAAGACAGGCCAGAAGCTAAGGAAGATTAGCAGTTGGAGGAAAAAATAATTGCCTTGCCACTCCATTATGCTTCAGGCTCCTAAGACTGGGATTTACTCCGAGAAAAATCTGTTTAATGCTGCTTTTGAATTCTTTGTCTTCTGATGCCATAACCTGGGGGAGAGCAGACCACAGCTCACTGGGCAGCCGGGACGCACAGAAAGTCTCCTGCTTGACTTCCGCCTGGCACTGCTGCAAGGGTGCCCAGTGCTCCACAGCGGGGGTGGCCCTCATGGAGCACCCGGTAAGATGGCTTTGGTGCAGGGCTGCCCACACTGCCATGTCCTCTGGGCTACCCCTGGGTTCCCGTGGGTGCCGCCTTGTTGCCTTCCGCACTAATGGCAGATACGCCAGCAGGCACAAGGTGCAGGGGTGGCACTTGCTTTTGCAACTGATGACAAAAGAGGAATACAGTGATTAGACGTAAACAATTAGTCACACCCTTCCAAAGAAAACTGCAAACTGCAATGCCACCTGTGCAAACATGCCAGGAGGGAAACGCGCCTCAGGGATGAGCGCGGCTGCAGCCCACGTGCTGCCACCATGCCCCATGGTTCTGGAAGGCACAAAGGGAGTGTCCCATGGTCATTCACTTGGGTGGACTCTTGGAGGTGTCATTACACATGTAAGTTCTTTTCTGAGACAGATTCTCCAGGGGAGAAGCTATTTTACTCCAAATGCTTTGCATACATTCACTTAGCAAAGACAGTCTTCTCCTGGGGCACGCCTCCTGGCTTCACACTAGCAGACAACTTACTAAGGAATGTGCAACATCTACCATATGTTAAAAGTTAATCCAAGGGCCAGATGTCTAGGAGTGCATCATGCAAAATTGAGGCCACAATTAAAAAAAAGCCAAACCATCATCCCTAGGGAGTCTGGTGACCATGTTCTGGCAGGAAGGTAGCAGGCTGGTAATGAATCCTTGATACTGTGTTAAGTCCCTGGAACTCTGAGGGATGCAGCCCCACCTGTGAGACAAACTCTGCTCTTTGGAAATCTGGCCTCCTTGCACACATGCTGTGTGGAAACGGTGCTGCAAACAGTCAGCTTTCTGGCATGCAAAAGTTTCAGGCAGTGGCACATGCTGGCAGCCAGATCATATCCATCTTGCCAGGCTGGGAACTGGGAGAAAGGGATACCCCACCATGAAATATCTTTCAGCTCACTTGGCAACTATTATCCTTATGTACCCTGTGGCTGTGCTTACTCCACTGAGACTCTGCTAGAAAAAGCTTTAATTTAACATGCACTGTTTACTAACACCTTTTCAAATCCTAGTGTAAACCAAGCTGTTAAAAGTTTGCAGTTATGAGGTGGTTAAAATTAACCCTAGCACAAAGCCCAGGGTCTGGCTTGAGAAGCTAACAGGTGATAAACCACAGACTGCCATTGCAGCAGAACAAAAACAGTTACTGGGTGACTGTTCACCATTTAAATGCCACATTAGGAATATTATATCTGGATGAAGTGCATTTGTTTTTAAATAACTGCTTTGTTTTGAAATATTATTGTAAGCAGAGCAATTTGTATTCTGATGGGTTTTATTCCGAGACATCCCAAACCCAAATGGTTTCAAACTGCTTCCTTCTACCCTCAGCTAGCCTGCTCCTCATTAAAATGGACTTTCCCAGCACCCTGCCCTTGTCCCAAATACGAAGCAATCTCCCTGTGGAAAAAGAGCAAAGATACCTCAAAAATTCAAGCACCTACAGCTAGAGGACACTTCCCTTTGACAAGGTTTTACAGAGGCCTCTCCTGTTTGACGCTTCAAGACATTTACTGCACAACAAATCCTTTTTGCTGGGAGAACCTCCTTTAATCCTTATGCCCACTGTACTGCGGGGCCTGTAGGAGGACAGAGCGGAGGCTCTGGATCAGAGCTGATGACTGCAGGAGGCTGAAGGTACATGGGTTGAGTCAGACCTGCTGAGAACCCAGGCCAGAGGTTTCGGGGCAGGTACAGCTTTTGCGGGTGGCCTGGGAGGACAGTCTGCAGCTCTTCCTCCTCTGCTGACACATAGTGCAGGTCATAGCAAGCAGGGCTTGAAGGAGAGTTCCAGCCTTGTAAAATCATGCCTGAAATTCATCATCAGGCACACTGGCTATCCCATGCCAGCCTTCATCATTTTCCTCATGCTGGTGAATACAAAGGTTATACTAGCTGTCCAGTGTAGAGACTCAATACTTTTCTAGGCCCCTCCTTTAATTTAATTGAATGTTGCCTTGCTCTTTTCTATAAAAGTAGTGCAGAAAGAAAGCTTCAAGCTAGTTCATAATATTATTTTTATCTACCATGCTCTTATTTATCTCCGCATTAAAGCAAACCATTCTTGTCTTTTTAATTTGCCTCCATGGGAGAGTTTTTTCCATTGCCTTGATTGATCATCTTTTTCTGATTCACCCCTTTTCCTGAAACTACTCTAATTAGCTCTGTGGTATCCTTTTTGACATGGAATTACCAAGACCACACAGCTGATGCTGCGGTGTCAATACAAACAATGACAGGTTTTTTTCTATCACAGTGTATCTATCTGTTATTCTTTTCTTTCCCTTTAATGACTTGTTTGCTCTTTTGGCCACCGATACCCGTTGAGAAACCTGCAGTGATGCTTCACTTTAAGTTTTAAATTAATTTGGACTCCTGTGAGACATATGATTAGTTTACTTTTTCCCTTCCAACCTACAGTAGATTGCATACCTCAGCACTGAAAAAATCTGTTCTATCTAATCTGGGGAACCTCAAAGAGACCGTTTTAAAAAATTCCCCTCTCTCTTCATAAACTGTGCTTTATTCTCCTAGATACTTTCCTAAATGACAGCCTCCTAGATAATCTCAGCTTCTTTTCTATTGTGGAAGTAAACTAGGATGATAAAAAGCAAACATCAGTTTCTTTAATACTTCTCTATTCACCCTTATGCTATACAATTTCACGGTATAAAAAGTGCAAGAAAATTGTAAGTTTGGAGGGAATGCCAGGTAAGTTTTTAAAGCTATTTTAATACAGTCTTCTCTGGCAACTATGGAACAAGCCTGTTTGCTGTAAGTTTTTTAAAACTTTATATAAAAATATATCTAGGGACCCCAGCAAGTCAAGTATATTCGATTAAGGGAAGGTACTTCAACCTTTCTTTAAAAGCATATGGTAAGTAACTCTTTATTAGTTACATAAATTAAATATAACGATATTGCTTTATTAATATATTAATGGGAAGATTCTGATGGTTTCAGTACCACAAGATCATCTGTGCATACTGTCCTTGTTTGATCCTTCCTGGACATATCAGCCATGATGAGTCTTCAGTAAGGCTTATGTGAATGTATCGGGTTTGTGTGGCAAGGTTTTGGTAGTGGGGGGGCAGTTTAAAGGGCTGACTTCTGATGAGAAGCTGCTAGAAGCTTCCCCTTTGTCTGACAGAGCCAATCCCAGCCAGCTCTAAGGCAGACCTGCCACCAGCCAAGGCCGAGCCAATCAGCGACAGTGGTAGCACCTCTGTGATAACAGATTTAAGAAGGGAAGAAAAGTTGTGGAGAGACAGAAACGGCAGCTGGAGAGAGGAGTGTGAACATGTAAGAGAAACAGCCCTGCAGACACCAAGGTCAGTGAAGAAGGAGGGGGAGGAGTTGCTCCAGGCACCAGAGCAGAGATTCCCCTGCAGCCCATGGGGAAGACCATGGTGAGGCAGGCTGTCCCCCTGCAGCCCATGGAGGTCCACGGTGGAGCAGATATCCACCTGCAGCCCGTGGAGGACCCCACACTGGAGCAGGTGGGTGCCCAAAGGAGGCTGTGACCCCCTGGGAAGCCCACGCTGGAGCAGGCTCCTG
>VYZV01025145.1:71897-86115 GCA_013401275.1 Pandion haliaetus | reverse complement strand
TGAAGAACTGCAGCCTGTGGGAAGGACCCATGTTCGAGAAGTTTGTGGAGGACTGTCTCCAGTGGGAGGGACCCCATGCTGGAGCAGGGGATGAGTGTGATGAGTCCTGCCCTTGAGGAGGGTGAAGCAGCAGAAACAATGTGTGATGAACTGACCGTAACGCCCATTCCCCGTCCCCCTGTGCCGCTGGGGGTTTAGGTAGAGAATCTGGGAGTGAAGCTGCACCCAGGAAGAAGGGAGGGGTGAAGGGAAGGTGTTTTGAGATTTTGGTTTTATTTCTCATTACCGTACTCTGGTTGATTGGCAATAAATTAAGTAAATTTTCCCCAAGTTGAGTCTGTTTTGCCCATGACAGTAATTGGCCAAGTGATCTCTCCCTGTCCTTATCTCGACCTGGGAGCCCTTTGTTATATTTTCTCTCCCATGTCCAGCTGAGGGGGGGAGTGATAGAATGGCTTTGGTGGGCACCTGGCACCCAGCCAGGGTCAACCCACCACAGTGAACAATCTGATAAAAAATTTCTTTGAAGTAGAGAATTAAGTTCTTTGCTCTACACAAAGTGAACCATTCAGCAGCACTTCTCATCATGAATACGCTATGAAATACTTATGTGAAAGAGGGCTAGCAGGGCCGCCTGACAACTAGCCACATAAGTACTTGTATCAGAAGATTGAGTTCCTTCTTTATGTTCATTTTGGCTTTCAAAAAATGACTTTGGCTTTTATTTCAAGTACGTTCCCCTGGCATCTCAAGTCTGAATATTAGCGAGCTACAGAAATGCTTGCACCCATTTATTGCTATGTCAGGAGGAAAATCTGTAAAAACATAGAAAAACGATCACTTGACTAAGGTATGAGAATAAGAATGGGCATGAGAACTAGCTTGAGAGCCAAGAAATAAGAATTCATATCCTTATGTCTGTGAAAGAAACACGACATGGCCTTAGGCAAATCATTTCACATTGCTGTAGTTCTGCCTCCACTCCAGCTGTTAAACAGGGATTATTTTAGTCTGCAGGACAGGAAAAAAATAATGAAAATACAGTCATTTCCACAGTAAATAGATAGTATGGTAGTGTATAGAATTACAAAACTGGCAGAGTCCTTCAGTTAATTGTCACTAGGATTCTTGGTAATTAGGCCTGAACTTTGGATCCCATGTGCATCCAAACTGTCTTGGTCAGGGCAGAGTTCGGGCACTGTTTCTAGCTCAGTCTCTGTCATTTTCAGAGGAGACAGGACCTGGCAGCTCAGGTCTTCCGTGTTCTTAAACCACACCTGGGACCTGCCAGGACAGCCCTTAGACATCTTTCTCTGACTGGCAAGCTGCTTGATAGGTTTGACCTCCTGCAATATTAGCCCCACATAGTAACTTGTAACCCTCAGACATACCAGATTCATTGATCATGGAGAATAGCGGCCTGCCAGGATACTTGTTAGAAGCACCATTACACCAAGTGAAGTTGACTCTAATGAAGCCCCCACACTCCTCCAGAAACATATACTCTGGTCAGTCTGTCATTACCTTCCTTCTGAGCTAGATCTACTGATTGTCTTAGATGAGCAAACTCCAGATACTGCCCAGCATCAATCAGCTACTGAGAAGAAATATATCTGAGAATGTATCCCTATGCAAGCCAGTTATCACGTGCTCTACACCAGCTAAAGAAGGGAGTTTTAGCTTTCTGCAGCCTAATTTAGTACATGTTTGTGCATGTCTAAGTGTTCAGACCAAGGGTGAAATAAAAGCAGCTGTGATTGAGTACCTCAGTGAACATATTTAGTCAGCAGTAGCAATGGGGACTGTGAAAATACTAGGTAGGGGTGTGTGTCTTACTTTCCTGTGCTTCTCTTGCACAGTTTTAGGGGAGAAGAGGGGAGCTTTGCAGAGATCTCTAGAAAGGTGGCATTGGTCCTGCTGCCACTGCCGAGCCTTCCAGGTGTGCAGCTCATTCCTCTCTGCCAGTTGATGCTTGTTAGAACTGACACCAAAGAAAGTGAGTTTGAATAAAAAATAATTCCTTCAGAAGGAGCTGTTTCACATCCTTCCCTTTTTTCTTTCTCACAGTCTTCCTACAGCAGCTGCAGGCAATGTAGTTTTTTGTGTTGCTGCCAAAAGTCACTCAGAAGCCTAATCATTGATTTGCAAAACTAATGCTGTTCGACTGTAAGATGTCAAATACTCATCAACAAGCTGTAGCTTGTCTGCAGTGATCAGCACTGTGACTTGGAGCACCATTCATGCCACCCATGGTGTTAAAATGGTACCATTGAATTAAAAAAAAGGGTAATGGGATGGCAATGAAGGAGTTGCTCTTTATAGGTTTGACCATTCATTCCAGGGTTTTGGAATATTGACTTAACTAATAGGAAGACAATTCCGCCTGTGAGGAAGCAATGTTTTCTATAGTAATATGGAGGGGCTGGATGTATGGAATCAACTGCAAGATAACTACAGCTTGTTGCAAATGAAGGTCTTTCAAACAGGCAGCCTCCCACAACCAGCTTCTTTCTGGACACTGTTGAGAGCAGGGAAGACTGCCCAGCAACGTGCAGGATGTATCTCTGAAAGCTGGACTGCCAAAAAAAAAACCCACCCAAACAAACACATGAAACTCCCATCTGGCTGATTGTGCTTATTTTCTTTGAAGCTTTCTTGCTTATCTTGTTTTATTCTCCTCTTTTAAATGCATTTAAGCAGGGAAATCTAAAGTTTGACTTTGAATTCCACTTGCCACACTGTCTTTGGGTCATGCACCAGTGGTATACCACATGCAGATGAACATGACTTCAGTGATGATTCTTTATCAGTAATGTGGTCATACCAACTTTACAGCTATATATACTATTTTCTAAGTATCTTAGCAGGAAGCAACACTGACCTTTTGCAACCTATTAACATGGGAAACCAATTATAGTTAGTTTTCCTTCCTTCATATGCTACAGGAGCAATACACTTCAGGTGACTTTTAGGATCCCTTTAACTTCTTGTTTGTTCATTTGGTTTGTTTATTTGTATGAAGAGTGCTTGCTTTTCATGTGTAATAAAACTGTCTCGGGTTTGATCATCATATTGAAAAGTCAAGAACTCCAGAGATTCAATACTGGTACCAGATGCATTTTTTGATTGTCAGTAATTTGAAAGAAAACTGTTATTAAAAATAAGACTTGAGTACAAATTGATGAGATGGTATGTCAGCGCATATCCCTGTGTTTCCATGTAATGCTTTATGGCAACCTGGACAGTTCCTCATAAGTCACAGTACAGAAGATATGTGGGCACTAATAATTTAGGATTCTATTAGCTTTTTTCACCCAGACATAACGTGCTGCAAATACTAATTAGGTCTCACTGTACCCTTTTAGGATAGCTCAGTACTATGAAATCAGTTCTCATGTACCATAAGAGATGTTTAAAAAAAGAAGTATCTTCAACCACTATTGTTTTAATATTTTGTTGTAACCATCAGTTAGCACTTATTCTCTGAAGTATTCACGCATTGATGTTTATCCACTTATACTAATGCTCATACATCAAGGGCAAAACAGACTCTGAGATTAAAACTGAATAGTTAACCTTGAATACTTGAGGCAGACACCCTCCATATTTTCCAATGTGTGAATTTCTCCTATTTACTGACAGATTCTTACAGATATATTTTATTGACCATGTTAAAATGCATATTCAGGGTCCTTTTAAAATGTACATTACTGATAATCTAATTTGGTAGCTCGTGTGCTTTATTACACATATCTATCTTTTTCAAGAGCTAGGGAGAATGTCTATGCTCTCATGGCCGAATACAAACGTTCATCTGGAGCTGACACAGGTTCTTTCATTTGCAACCAATAAGAGATACTGGACGGCCATATTGGTCAAACACTTCATGTACAAGTATGTACCAAGGACACCTATGTTAATTCATGTGTGCACTAAAAGCTGTATTTTCCTCAAGACAGAAACATCTTGTCATCTTCAGTAGATGCAAGACTAAGCCTTATTATCTATGCATTAAAAATCTAATGGTTTTTGCTGCATATATAGCTGAGTAAGAGCTTGAACTTAATGTCATTTGGGTCAAATGAAAAAAATCTCTGACTAACTTGAATGTTCAACGTTATTATGTTCTACAATGACAAACTGCTGGTTAAGGAAAATTACTCTTTTTTTCCCAGTATAAAATAAGCTCATTGATCTCAGTACAGATATATAGCCTGAAAATTTATTTGATTTGAAAATCACTTAACATAATGTTGGAAAATTCTCTCTATTGTCTCATCTGTGGCATTGCAATATTGGATCTATATTCAATGTTTAATATTTTTAATTAGCATCTAATTTTGACTGGATAGGTCCTAATCCAGATATGAATTGGAGCATACTGCTGGGAAGAGCTAGTAAAAACAGAAATGTGAATGGTGCTGCCTCATAGCTGTGGGTGAGCTCTTCTTGTATCTAACCTGTTGAATTAGCTTTCACAATGAGTACCTTCTGCATGGTGCTGAGAAGCCCACATGCACGTGGAAGGCGAACTTAACACCTTGTTATGAGCAGCTGGTTATCCTGCAGGAACAGCATCTTCCAGCGTATTTGAAATGGAACCTACAATGTGACGTGTTTGACTTCACCCACTTATAAAAAGTTGTGGGGAGGATATTTTCTATTCTTTTCATATTCAAACCTTTGAAATTACTGCTTGCCAGGTCTGACCTATGGTCAGCAGCACTACTTGCATTTGGCTGCCTGTCTGGAATGTCTGTGTTTGTCTTAGTCTCTTTCTAGCAAATAACTTTCGAGCACAGCAGGCACCAAACCTCACTCTCCCTCCAACCAAATATTGTGTTCATGTAGGAGGAATTGGTGACTTACATCTGGAAGACTGAAGTATATGGGAGGTTAAAGCTGCATTTGCACAGACTTTTCCTGGGAGCTGGCATTTTCTGGCCACCTTAGGAACAGAGGGTGAGGTATCAGCTAGTTTCCTTCTATTTCGTAGTGTAAGAAAGAGGACTGTGTAACAGAATAAGACATCTTGCATCCCTCTGTTTCCTTTCATGGAAATCAAGACACAATAAACCATTGATTACTTTCTGTAATAGACACATTTTCTAATATAGAAATATTTTCTTGCCAAGACACAGAATTTGACTTTTTCACAAATACTGTTCTAATCTCATTGATACAAACTCCTACATACCATTAACTTTACACAATAGAATCAACAGGACAGAGACAGACAGGAGGCTAATTTTGTTTCTTTAGCTGCTGATGTTCTGCTATTACTGCTTATCAAGAATTAGTTGTCTTTTCATTTCTTGGTGCCACCGTACAGTTTGGGAAGTCACCACTAAGATGTTTGTACACCAAGACATATGGAATGCCTGAAAAATGTAGGGCAAGAAATCAGCAGATTTAACTTCTCTTGCTTGGAGCAGTGTTTTGAAAACAAGGTGGGAAAGGGATGAGAGGGCAGATGATCACAGGCTGGGCTGCTAAGCAGAACTGGCAACAGAGATGGCTAAATCAGCTTTAGTGAAGTGTACTTTTACATCTCACTGTAAAGTTTCCTGGCGGACTCTACTTCACTAAATTAATAGCAAAAACTACACAAGAAGTAAATAACAGTCCTACACGTTAGGTGCTGTGTCAGGTAGAGTTTTACATCATATGGTCTAAAGGAGGAGCTCTTGCAAATAATTCTTTACATAAGAATTAGAATTTGGAAATCCACTGCAAAACACTGAATGCTGCTTTTACCTGAATTTCCTCACTGTAAGCTCAGTTTTCAGCTATAGTTTAGGCACAAGATGGAGCCTCAGTTCCTTTCAAAATAATTTTAAAAACCTTAAGAAATCTGTATTCAGATATACACTCTCTTGTTTTTTGGGTTCTTTCAGACAAATCTGTTCCTCTATAGAGACAAGGCATTGGTTCAAGTTGTTGTCTCAAACTTGGAGGACAGCATTTTCTGCAGTCTCTCTGTCTCTACATGGTTATTAGGCAACATTTTCTGAACTAGGATGACCTTTTTTATTGGTATTGAGGCATATAAAGTGGATAATCATAGCAGAGGGAAACAGAAAAAATCTATTTGGTAAGCAAGTCCATTCTCCTTTAAGGACAGACTGCAGTCCCAATGATGGATGTATCAGATTAAATTGTCACTACAATTTGATTTTGCCAGGCATCTGCAAAAATTATATATTTACCTAAGGGAGAGCTTCAAGGGTAGAAATGGGAGTAACAGCTTTCAAAAAAAAATCAACTCTCTTAAAATTGGTTTTTTCTTGTGGATGTTTTCATTCTTCCCTGAAACAGTTAAAATATTTTAATTATTAGTGAAGCTGCAGAGGGTCAGTGTTTCTGCATAGCTGCCATAGTAAGTACCCAATCAAGAGCAGGAAGACAAAAAGACAAAATAAGAGATAGAAATGACAGTGAATCAGGGCATAGACAATTAAGAATCCAGTAGCACCACTTAATTTTTCTAGGTTGCTTGTTCACTTTTCATTATGAGGGAAGAGAAAAATTTCCACCTTTTAAATTTGAATGATGTTTTCTAGGAAAAGCAAAAGCTCACTTAATCTGTGAATTCATTACCAGACATATAAAGGTTGATCAAAGCATAGAAAAGGAGGACATTTGAGACAGAGTGGAAAAGCATACCAGTGTCTCCCTGGCATATTACCACAGATCAAATAGGAGTAAATCAGTTAAAACAATAGGAGTGTACAGCCAAAAGCTTGCCCAAGCAATCACATGGGTGATGATGTTAACTGCCAGGAAATAAGTGATATGCAGTATGTGATGGCTGTATCAGTTGGCAAACTACCTGCTATTATGTAATGCAAGAATAATATTTATTGAATTTCCCCCCTGTGATTTCAAAGATCATGCATTAAAAAAATCTGTATGTTTTGCACGTAGGAACTCTTGTGATAAAGTGTCCTATCCACTACACTGTAGGAAGTGATATTCTGCCAGTATCCAAATAAGAGGTCTTACTGATTGTAGATTTGTCTCAAAGAGTTTTGCTCTGCTGTTCCTTTGAGACCACTACTTTTAACTGCAGAGAGCCATCATCTGAACACAGAGCTGGGACTCATGCTTCAGCTCCAGCTTCAGCATCAACTCTGTAAATTTTAGCACTTTATTTTCAGTCAAAGTGTGAAGAACTCACTGAAGAAAACAAGTATTCCACAAAGATTGTAATACAAGTATGATAGGACTTTTGAACGGCTGGAATAGGGTTAGTAGAATACAAGAAAGTGTTAGTGGGTTTTGCAGAAAAAGACCAGGATCAAAGACCAATTAAAAAAAAGTTGATTCAATAAGGGATTCTGAAATGCAATCTGAAAGTACTTTGATAGTCAAGAGATTGGGTAGATTCTTCTTCCTCACTTCCTTATATGCAGCTATAGAGGTTTGTTAAAATTGCAGTGCTTATGAAAAGTACTATGGTATATCTGCTCACCAAAGAGACTACAGCAGCCTTTTTAAAATCCAATTTTATAGAAAAGTTAGGAGAGGAGGTGGCTACGCTACTGCTTGTTTCTTTGTGTGCCTTAGCCACCGTGTCATTGTACCTCCCTAAATTCCCTCTGCAATTTCAATGTCAAAATGTAAAGTTCATACATAAAATTGCTTTACTGGATACTTTTATGCACAAAATATAAATCTTACATACTTAGAAATTTAATTTAATACATCAAGATCATACAAGCAATTATCTCTCCAGTACCATAGGAAAAAGGTCAGGAAAAATGACAGAGGTCAACCCTTACACATCCTGATTGCCCAGAGGAGTGGAGAAGGAGGGAGGGAACTACCTGCCTGAGTTCCCAGGAGGTCCCTCTCCATTGTTGTGGAGGTCAGGCAGGTGACAGCCATCTGATTGCTACCTTCAACCTTCCTCTAAGGAATCAGTTGATTGGCTCCCAATGATTTGATTTTCATTGCAGAGATAAAATGAGCATTGGTCTTAAAAGTAATCTGGGGCCTTGGATTACTCTAGGAGAAGAATAGCTGAAAAAGACTGTTGTGACATGACAGATTTCAGGTGAGAAGAGTGTCTGAAGGCATTCATTTGCCATCTGAACCAAGGATGACTAGACTGAGGTTTGGAAGGGGTAAGAGGCTGGGGAGATACAAATACTAAAGCAGCAGTGGGGGGAAGTAGTATTTAGGCAGCAGGAATCAGGTCTTGGGATTTTAATGGGAAATTCAATAGCACAAAGTTTGACTGTTGCTGTACAGGACATAGAGAGGTTAGAAAAGTGCAACTAGAACTATTAATTGAGTTAGAGAGCATTTTTCTGTTACCTGGGTGTTGAGAAGGGGAATTACATTACTGCTGAAGAAGGCACATGTGCATCTTGTATAAGAACCTCACTCTGGTATCATGCTTTGATCTGGTGTGATCCTATTTGCCTTTTTAAAATAACTGTGTTATGCAGAGCAGTGTCCATCCCCAGGGTTACTTTCTGTTTGCCTTCCCAAATGGGGCCAGTGCTGGTCAGGAACAAAAGAATTGGTTTAGGACATGAGTAAAACCTGGGACTCCCTCAAAAAATTCCTGGGACATCCCACCCCCAAAAATTGTATTTCAAAACCAGAATGCGGACAAATGGCAAGAGACAGGTTTTAGATAAACTTGGTGGAAGTTACAATAATGCTGATTAAAATAAATACATGCCTTCAACTCTATGGTTTTGGAAAATGAAGTGATTTCCATTTTCTCTTCTTTCCCTCACTCTTTCCAAGACCTGAATCGTAATAATGATGATTGGAACAGAAAAGGAAGTCTTTTTTCTTTTTTAAATTTTATGGCAGTCACTTGAGTTGCCATAATGACATTGCAGAGAGATTACTTGCTTGATTCTAAGATTTGTGGCATATGATAACTATGTCAAGGCACTTCTTACAGTAAAAGACGTAGAGAGACTTAAAACATACACCACAAAGAAAAATTGGAGACATACTTTTCAGAGCTGGTATTTCATTAAAATTGCTACGTCATTCTCGGCTCCTATTTCCATATTTTATCACTTCAAGTGTTACATGGTCCACAATTTCTGCTTTCTGATAGAGGATTTTATTAAGTCACTTAATAATGAAACAGATATAAATTTCAGCTCCATCATCCTAGTTTAATCAGTTGCTTTGCCAAGGGACTGTTGGTACAATCAGAGGAAATCACAGCCCTGCTCCGTTCGATAGCACCAGGTTGGAAGATTTTCCCTCTCGTGGCAGTGCCTGGTGCAGTGGTGACACCCGTGTCTCAAAGAGGCTGATCAAACTCCCTCTAGGCAAGGGCATTCAGTGGGACCAACATCCAGCTTCCCCATGCCCCGAGCAGTAGCTCCCATGACCATTGGCATATCTCAGCAAGCATACCATAGGACAGGGCTAATGGAAGGGCAGATTTTTTTTGTGAATCTGTTTTATATTTGCCTCACTTGCCTGTGCCTCAGCTTGCCCTTCCCACAAAGGCAGGAGGAGCGGGGTCTTCTGGGAAGACGCGGGTCTCTGTTCTCCCGCGCTCTGGGGAGTGTTTGAACTCTGAGGGTAGGCTCTAGGCTGGGTATCTTTTTGAAGGGAAAATCAAAGCATTAGAAATAGTTCAAACAAATCACTCTTCATGCCATACTGTATTTGAAGAAAGATAAACTGTGGAAGGTTTTATCTTTTTGGTATGCCAGCATGATAGTGGTGTGGCTTTCTTTACACTTCCAAAGAGCTGTGCAAAACAACTATTTAACCCTCTAAAGTGAATATTAGGAACAGAAGGTGATAGGATAATTCCAGTAACTTGCAACTTCTCTGAGTGCCTTCACATTAGTAGTCCATCTGGTTTTGCATTTCTCTTACAAAGAGCTTTGTTTACTGCACTGTATACCAACCAAATTATGTTGCACGTTCATTACGTGAGCACATATACACCAGGGAATAAAGCTGGTGTGAATGACTACTCTGAAAACTTTCTTGAACAAGTAAATCTTCAGTGATTCTCTCTCCCTCTGTCCTTTCTGATTAAAGGAAAATGTTTTAATGGCAGTTCTCAGCACTCAGATTCTGCTGTTAATCTCTAACTTTTTTTTTTTTTTACGACAAGGAAAAGACAAGGAAAGATAGCTTAAAAAACAGGTAACATGATGAGAATAGGATAAAGACTAAAATAAATAAAACAGCAGTGGAATGAATACACATTAGGAGAAACATTATGTTGACACACAATTTCTGGCTGCCCTTCCCATCATATCTGGTCATGTTCCAGAGCTAGGAAGAGCCAGGTACCGCTGTGAACTGTCTGGATCCCTGTGTGTGATGAAAATTTTGAAAAATTTCGCTATAATTACACAAATGACCACTGAATTTTTCAGTTTGATCACCGTTAAGCCCAACAACATAACTAGTACAAAATGTTAACATGCATCAGCTTCTCTGCAAATATTACAGCACTTGCGAGGTCCTGGTCTTGAACTTTAGAGCTCTGGTAGATGTGACAGACCCATGTCAAGGAGCACTGCTTCTCCTTTGACTACAGGTCCCATCAGCAGTCCCTATCCTTTGCAAAGCTGAACTCCCAATGGACAAAACTGAGTTAAAACAAAGCCACAGGACCATCAGGGCCCTGAATGCATCACGAGGCAATGTCCCCTTGCAGAGGTTTCGCTGCCTGTGCTCAAGGCTCGCTCTGATACAGCATGGGTTCGTGACCTGGACCAGCCTGCTGTGAGACGCCTTGCCTAGGGCCTCTGGTCCTTGGCTTGGGGACTGTGCCTAACCTCAGGCCCTTGCCTAAGCTGCAGATTTGCCTCTTCCAAGCTTGTTCCTTCCCCATCCTGACCCTGCCTTGCAACCTGGACTTCCTGACTCATCCTTTGACCTGCCTTGTCCCTACTGACTGTCCTGGCCGTCATTGGACTGTCACCCACCCTGGCTGCCATCCCTGGGCCTGCCCCCCCACCTGGCTGGGATCCTGCCAGACTGGCCCTGTGGCCTCGCTGGCACCCATGGCTCCCGGTAGCCCAGCCCTCACTGCTCCTGATAGACACAGCTTGCACACAGTCACCTTCCAGAAAGCTCCAAGTCTGGGAATACAGCCCATGCTAAAACCAAACACAAGATGTATTCTCCCTTGCAGGCACCTAACTGCATGTGCACTTACGCCCCTGGTCTGTGTTAAATCCCAGAAATAGCCCATGGGGAAAAGTAATCAAGGTATATAGAAGAGTAAGGAGTGGTATTGTGAAGCTATGGTGGGATAAAGATGGGAGATCACAGCTTCTATAGAGTGCCAATACTGCTGGAGAGAATAAACAAGTGCTTGCACACATGGACTTTCTTCAGTCCTGGAACAGAATCACTAAACCTCAGGGAAAATACAGGTAGGGGGTAACTACTCAGAGTTTAAACCCTTTAAACAAATTAAGAGAAAAGGGTAATTGGCACCCATGAGGCACAGATGCCTGACAGCTAGGAAGGAGGCAGAGAAGCTGTCAGGACTGTAGGATGTAGTCAGTAGCTTTGAAACAACAGCAGGCACGGTATGGCAAAAATTATCTGTACGAAATTTATTATTTTTAATAGGTACTGAATTTATGTTTTGCTCTTCCTAGACTCATCTCTGGAAAGCAGCCTGGGATGAGACTGAAAGGCCAGAGCTGCAGTGGCTGTTCCCTAAAAACTTTCTCCTGAAGGCAAGGGGCATTTCTGTCCTTGCCAGCTGTCTCCAGTTCTGACCTGCACCCATCTCCAAGCTTGCTGTTTCTGCTTCAGAACTGCAGAACTTGTGACCTAAAAACTTGTCTTTCCTCTTCATCCCCCCAACAGTATCAATTAGAATGATAAGAGATTACTCCCTCCCACAACCTTGTTTCTGAGAGTATAAAGATATATATAAGCAAATAAGAGAGGTCTAACAAAACCTCTCTGACTGAACAGACTATAAGTAGCAGAAGGATGTATACATCCACCTGCTAAAAATAATTCAAGCTTCTGCAAATTGCTTAGATAGCTGAACTTATAGCAAAGAGTAAGCAAGAGTGGGAATTAAAAATTAACGTAAGAATCTAGAAACTGATGGTCCATTTGTCTCTGACTCTGCAGCTGGAGGAAGGCTGTCTGCCTGCCTGTGATATTACTCTTCTTCCATTAAGCAAGTGGTTCTAGCATCCAGGCTAGCCAGCTTGGCAGCTTTCAGGGACACAACGTTAAAATATTTCAAAACTTGAGAAAACATACGCTCTTTGTGGTATAAAATCTCTCATTTGAAAGTAATAGTTCTTTGGGTTTGTCTGGCTTGCCTCTGCAAATGATATGAACTTACAATTCATCAAGAGAGTGGAAATGGCACCTGAACCTTGCTGAGGAATATGAGATCAGCACTAATACAAATCAATACAGGTTACTTCCCTGATTCATAATGCATGTGTCAGGTTGCAATTCCCCTGGCTGAAGGCAGTCTGCCTGATATATTTATCTAATACTTGAATCAGTGCCCAGCTCTGCAGAATGTAAGATTTCCTTTTAAAATAATAGTGAGTTTTGAACCTTGGGGCTTGTTCAGAGATCTCACATTGTCATTGGGTTGCACAGGTGTTTAAGTATGGTTGGATATGTGCCCTAAGAAAACAATCCTAATGGTGATGGTGAGTGAGCAGCACTATTTCCAGCTCAGGGTCCATCACAGTCAGCAGGGGTAGTTTCCTGAAGGATCTCAGCATTCATATGCTGATGCTTCACTTGTACTAATGCCAGAGAGCCTTAGACACTAGGGCTGAGTCCTGCACCTCTTGTGGGTCACCTTTATGTTCTCTGCAAATATACCTGGCAAATGTTTCTTTTTTTCTCTTTTTTTTAAAATCTGAAATATTGGTCAGTTGGGGGTAAAAAACATTTAAACTGATTTAAATTCATCCCCCTGCTTTTGGACTAGTTCATACACCAATGCTCCACAGAACTTACACGGTTTGAGAAATACTTTGCCAGAATTCCGAAGCAGCTTTGAAGAGGATTAGTCCTATCTGCAGTGCAAATGCTAATTTAAGCAAACAAACCCCAAACTATTTTATTCATATTGCAGAGGAAGCTTGTGTAAGCCTAGAGTAGTTACTTTACTTTGCAGCCCAGAACTAAGGCACTAATTAAAAGTATAAGTCTTTCTTATTTGATTTAAGACATCTGGTGCACAAGATCTGAATCTAAAAAGTAAACACCTTTTCTAATTTCTCTCTCTGTCTCTATACGTATACTGTTGTTTAATTGTTCAATACAGCATTCATACAGTGAACTGTATCAGAGAATATCAATAAATATGCACACAATTAATATAAAAAGAAACCTTTTCTGTTGTTTGCTTCATTAAAAATAGTAGCATTTTACTGCAGCAGAAGAAACATCTTGCAAATGTTATAACTCCTACATACTTTGAGTTTACATATTGCACTGTCTCAAGCAGTGAAAAATACTCTTATATAACTTCAGAAGTACAACAAAGAGACAACGTAAATTTGTTCCTTTAAGGGAGAGACAACAAAAAGCCCTTTATGTATTGTCACTTGCTGGGAGTCTTGGGAGAATTGACAAAAAAGAACTCATACTTTATCCTTGTCTGACAAAGCAGCAGAGGAAATATTCACTTCCTTTCCCATTAGTAAAGGCTACCATGTTTCTGCCTATTAAAGAAAAATTATCAGATGTAAAAGCAGGTGCAAAATCTGTTTGGTCTTCCTTAACCACGGTATTAATAGTTTTTTGGAATACATTCAGACTTCTGCTTGCTAAGAAACTTGTAGCAGAGAAATGAGTTCCTGCCCTTCAGTTGAGGTGATGTAAATGACCATAGGGAAGTCCTTAGCTGATTTTAGTGCTTCAATTTTCTTTCTGGACAACATTTAAAAATATATGGGTGTTTTTAAAATTTATACGTGATAAAAGGAGCCTAGTTAGATGGCTTACAACTTAAAAATAACAGTGATTCGCAGTTGAAATGTTACTGCCACTGTTGATGTGGAAAATTCATTTGTTCTGCTTGTTCTGTACCAGGGGATTTGGTGGTCTTGCCTCAGTTCTGCAGCAAACCATCAATCCTACATCTCATTCTGTACATGTCTGGTCTCCCTCCTTTCTGGGAGCTGGGTAAAGTGCCATATGTTCCTTTCACTGTCTCTGGCTGGAGATGACCTTATCTGTCATCTCTGTTATCTGTGGTGCC
>VYZV01025145.1:57527-71892 GCA_013401275.1 Pandion haliaetus | reverse complement strand
TTTGTGGTTACTTTTTTTCATTTTTTTTTTTTTTTTTCAAACAGGCATTAATTCCTAGGTACTCACCACATTTGCTATTTGAGGTTTTCTATTTCTTTATAGGTTTGCACATCCCACCTTTTCTTTTGCCTCCAGCTTCTTCTATTATTAGTATCCTAGTTTGGAGTTTTCTATCAAAAATGTCCACAGGTTAACAACAATAAAGCATTGTTAGAACTGTTAAATTATACTTTGCACTATTAAATAACAGGGTATGGCATCAATGAAACTGAATCTGAAACTGTTTCACTACAATCCCTTTCAGTATAGATGGTATTACTTTAGAATGACTTTCAGCTGTCCCACTTATAGTTCCACTTTCCTTTGGTTAAAGGACATCGTACTCATGCATTTCAAATATATGTGTAGCGCATTGCTCAAGTCTTCGTAATACAACTTTGTGGTAAACTTATTAGAAGTAAACAGTGTCAGATGTGCACAATGTGTTAAAGAGTTTTTAGTTACTATACGAAACGAGGCGATACTCCAAGTGTTGTTTTTATCACTGACACTGCAGATTCAGATGAAAGCTCTGTTTAAGTATCTTCCTGTTGTCTTTTGCACTGTTAGATACTCAGTTGTCCCAGAGCTTCCAGCTGCCCCATTCTTCCCATCAAATACTATTCTTGCTTTTTGGTTGTTACCCAGCAATATTCACCCTGGGCCCTATGCATCCTGGAGCGAGCGGTACCTGCTCCCCTTGTTTGTAGCATCCTCTTCCCGTACAGCTCCTTCTGGTGCCACTCAAAGATCACATCCCAAACTATACCACTTCAGCTGATGCTTTGTGTAAGTGGTATGACCTATATCAGTGAGGACTTTCATACCAGCACTATGCCACGTGTTGATGTAACCACTGGTAAGACAAAGCTGTGCCTAAGCTAGGACTTGTTTACCAACAGAGGAAAAACTGCATTTTATTGGCACCATTTCCAAAAATGTTTTCCTGTATATTGGCAAAATTAGGCTTTTATTTTAGTACAATAAGCACCCTTACATAAGCATAGCAAACAGAACTAGTCAAAGTATGTTTTCTGCTGCTATAACTAGTTTTGTAGGTGCAATCATACTGGCCAGAGTACCAGGTCAGAGCTCTGACTTTGATCACTGTATTTGCAGAGGACGCATTAAACGCTGTAACAGCAAAACCTGCTTATACCAAGGTATCTGATTTTGGCACACAGTTGATTCTACTATTGGTAATGATTGAAACAAAATTAGGAGTGCTTTCTTGGCATGTTACACCTAGTGGCATATACTAAATGTAGGGCTTTTATGGGTACAGCTTCTGTGAATAATGATGTCTGCTGGGGGTCTTTTGTTTGTTTTAATGATGTGCCAGTAAAACTTAAAAATAGGCTGTGCCTAACCTGCCTAATTTCTGTTTCTTGTCTATTAAAAGCACAGCATTGATGAGCTTAGGTTTCTGTCATTCATGGATAAATTAGATTTTTAAAGAAATTATAAAACCAAAAAGGGATGCATTAGAAAATAATGTTTCTATTGCTACATTTAAAGCCTCCTTTTCTTCAATTACACAAATGCTGCGAGACCCAAAGCAATTGTTAAAGGTCTTTTAAAGAAGACAAAAATCTAAGTATTTGAGTCAACAAATGTTTCTTTAATACTATGAACATTTGAGGAGATTATTACTGTACGTTTTAGCTTTTCTTACAGATAGGAAAGAAAAGAATTAGAGTGTTTAGGAATTTTAAAGCACCTCATTGTTCTGAGGAAGAGAGATTTTTCTTTAGATTTGAGTTCTATTTTTAATGCCTTAACAGGCATTTTAATCTTCCTAGAGTGTAGACTACTCATTTGTTATGAGATTTTTGTTTCAGGCATTATTCCATAGCTTGTCTTGGTACCAGGAAGCTTTGTGAGCTTTAATTGATAAATAGGAAAGGATGGCAACTTCTGACCTTTCCCCTTTAGGTAGATTGCCATGTTTCAGCATGTTATTAGAGTAGAGGGAATTAAAGCAATAGGCAGTTTTCTGAATCCACATCTCAAGCTATGCTGACAGTACTTTTGCTCTGTCCTGTGAAGCGCTCCCAACAAGAGAAACACTTGAGACTTCTTGATGCTAAGCCCATGTTGCCAGGGCTCTGAGCACACCAACTGGATTTACAACCTCTTTCCTTACTCTTAGGGGTTTTGCTGCCTGTACTCAAGGCCACCTCAGACATGATGCTGCTCTGTAACCTTGGATCAGGGTGTTGTGAGAACAGCCAAGTTGCAAGAAAGAGTTATGACAAGACTTGCCTGGGTCCTCTGCTCTGTTCAAGCTCAGGCCTTTGCCCATGGTCCTTGCCTGAGCTTACTATGCTGTAGTAGTGCCCAGTCTTGCGCCCTGCTGATCCTGACCTTGCCTTGCTGACAGAGCTTTGTAGCTGCAGCCTGGACCTGCCCTGTCCCTACAGACTCACCTGGCGGTCACCAGACTGTCACCCACCCTGGCTTCCATCCCTGGGCCTGCCCCCTCGACTGGCTGGGGTTCTGCTGGACTGGCCCCTGCTCGGTGTGGCCACTGGCCCTGCTGCCTCACTGGCACCGGTGGCTCCCGGCCCACCTGCCCTCGCAGGGCAGCTCAGCCCTCGCTGCTCCCTGACACAGCTTGCTCAACCAGGAGCTCTTCATTAAACAGCTTTCTTCCTCAAGGGTGACCTAGGTTGAGGAGCTCTGCCAGTCCTGTGAAAGCAGAGCAAGCTGCCCTGGGAGATAGGAGCCTAAGCTTTTTATAATGCTCAAGCTGGACTGGGAATCTTGTTGAATTACTTGAGGGGAAATTTAGCCAGCAGCTCTGGACAGTTTTATTTGTCATTTGCTAACCATAATGCTGGAAGTAAAGCATAAAATATGAGTGAGGTTTATTTTGGTTTTAACTGCCATTTTGATTTCCCAGAAAGCGCTGCCATCAGACCCCAGGTTTTCTATCAGAAAAAAAAATTGAAAATTTTAAATGTAATCACAAATTATTTGTTTAATGGTTGGGTTTTACATACGGGCACACTTATGGCATTTAGATTACAAAATCATTTCAGCTTACATCCCCCAAAATAAAAGGAAAACATTTAAAGTGTTTCAATCCCAAGAACTCAAGCACTTTATAAATATTACTGAATTGAAGTTTGTAGCTTTCCAGTAAGGTATGAACCACTCCTTCCCTGATGCTATAAACAGAAAATGAGGAAAGGCTAGGGTAATTTACTCAAATGATGAATAGCCTTTTATAATTAAGGTATTTGTTTTGGACTCAGTGTCATTTCATCACCATCTAACAAAACTAAAACTGTGCTCCTACTTAAATGATGGCATATCCCATTCCCTGCTATTGGCCATACTTTTCTCATGTCTCTCTATCAGTTGTTTGGCTGCCCGGTGAACTAGCTAATGTTTTCAGCTGAACCAAACCAGGAATTAGATGTCAGCCACATTAGGTCCCTGATCTTGCTGAGAGGCTGCGTGAAATCTCATCCTTAGAGAATATGTGTTACATTCCCAGTTTTGCTACAGACTTCTTTTATGACCTTTAGCAAATCCCTTAAGCTTCCCATTTCCAATTGTGAAATTGAGATAATTATATTTCTCAGCCTTTTGGTATGTGAAGATTAATTTATTAATGTGCATGAGATGTTCATTTCCTACAGTGATGAAAGCCATGGAAGTTCCTAGATCAACTTTTTCATATGTTTGAGTTTTATTCACTCACAGCTACAGAGAGTTCATTCCTGCTAAAAGCCTCAGTAAGCCAGACACCTTCACAACATCCTAATGATATTAAACTGGAGTTCAAAAGCAATAATAATCTTTAGTCCATTGTCATCGTCATGGTGACTGTATCCTAAATTCATTCAAATCACCATAGCAGAAATTGTGATTTCTGCAGGTTCGAAAAGGTATTTGTTGCAAAAGGGCTATTGTTGCCAATACATGAATGGCTACTGTGTAAATATTCTAAATGTATGCACAGTTCTGAATTTTGAATGTTTGAAATGTATAATCATCGGTGTGTCATCATGATTTAGGTAATGAGCCACTGGTGCTTATGGTGCTGGAATGAACTAGCCAATTTTAAGCTGCTGATTTTTGCATTTTGGCTGGTTTGGTAGCAACAGGAAGTTAACTGCAAAATGCGTTCTCATGGTCTCATCTGAAAAACTGGATGGGGAGAATGGGAAGACTTAACTACCTTAACAGTGGTTTCTACCATGCAATGCTGACCATGACGTTGAGGAATGAGCTCTATCGAGACTGAGACTGAGGCTGCACCTGCTCTCCAGCTCTGCAGAGAAGCTCACGTAGGCTCCATTATTCTTGCAAGTGACATCTTCAACATGCCTGTCAAGGCCCCTCACATTCAGAGTGGTTGAGACAAAGATGTGAGCA
Organism: Pandion haliaetus; assembly: GCA_013401275.1. NCBI lineage: Eukaryota > Metazoa > Chordata > Aves > Accipitriformes > Pandionidae > Pandion > Pandion haliaetus. The sequence continues at coordinate 67,464 of VYZV01025145.1, read as the reverse complement.
TTTCCTATATCTGTGGCCTTCAAAATAGAATGGTCAAATAAGAAAATACTTAAGAAAAAGGTTTGGTGCTCACATGAAATAGAACAGTACTTCATTCTGTTTCTAATAGAAAGAGTCACTAATCACAGTGGCATGTATTGTGGCACTGACTCTACTTACCAGAAAGGCAATGGAAGTTTCTATTGCAAGACCAGTAATAGCTTGGGGTATGGCATATAAGGAAATAATTAAAAGGCCCATTTGACTACATAACAATAAGCTCTAGTTTAATGGTTACTGGTTCAACAAGCATTAATATCCAGAACACAAAAATCTTCCTACCTGAGTTTAAGGAGTAAATTTTCTGAGTGGAACAGCTTGCAAAGGTTTACAAGGAAGGTGAGAAGAAAAGAGACAAAGGCATCAAGGCCTTCAACCTAGCAAAAAAAAATAAAGTGGTTTATTTTGTAAGGTCACTATGCTCTGATAGACATTAACTTCAGTGAGACTTAGGAAGAACACAGCTGACAGTGACTTCTGAATCAAAGGTTTTCCAGTGTATTAAGAAAGATGCTTTTTGTAACGTGAATTGCCAAGAAGACTTTCATGTCTTCTGTGTGAGCAGAAACTAACCTAAGCTGCAAACTTTGATGAAAGCAAGCATTCTAGTGACAATAATGGGCATATTGCCTATTTAACTATACACTCACTAGAAGAGAAAGGGAGGTTGAAAGCATTTAGTCCATTCCCATCAGCACCAGCTGCTGTTGTGTCAGCCTTCGTATCTCATGATGTCATTTAAAGCACAGCCATCCCTCACTGCTACCAAATTAGAGGCTTTCAAACATTACATACATAATTGTGGAGAGCTACACTGCACCATGTGATGGCTATAATAGGCCATTTTTGGGGAGAGAGGATGGTTTTACTTTACTTGTTTCTCTGAGGTATAAGTGACAGTAGAGAGAATAGTTCTTTCTCGCTCTGGTTTAGTCTATGCTATGTTATATGGCTGTTTAGGTTGCATCTGCTGCCTTTCTACTCAGCATAAAAGGACTGGGTGGATGCTATCCCTTGCGCATGCTACTAGTGTATGTACTATTGCTGATGAACCCCACTGCTCATGCTTGTCTTTGACTTTATATAGGTATGTTTAAAGCTAATTAAATGGTCTGAGATGTTATTGTAAGCAACAATGTTATTATTGTCTAAATCCTTCTAAACCTAGAAATGAAGTATGAGTTACTTTAATTTTTTTTTTTTTTTCCTTCTATCTGCAGAGGGTACTGCTGGGGACTATCAAAAGATCTGAGCATTGGCTTAACTCTTTGCCCATGGTGGCCTACAGGGTTTTAAATATTGCCAGTTTTGATTGTAGCCTGGCTATGTAAAGCCTTTTCTCACTTTGGGATCAATCATTTGGTGACTGGACTCAGTGATGCAGACAACCTCCTGGAGTCCTATGTCTTCAAGCACTAGGAAAGGCCAAACCAGGTTCAGACAGGACCGTGCTGAACTGTCTTCTCTTCGCAGAACAGTGATTTTAAGCGAGCCCTAGCTCTTTCTCTAGAATCTCCAAAATCTGCAGATTGCTATTCTTTTCAGCATCTGAAAAGTCTTGCGGAAGAACTACTTGCTACACGTAATGCTTCCAACGCAGCAGAGCCTGCGGTACTGCAGAGCTCTTCTCCTATGTCTCCAGCAGGGGACCTGCTTTCCAAAGGCAGCTTGGCCCACCGGCACGGACCAACGGCTGCAAGGTCTTGCTGTCGCTTCCTTTCCTCGTACCCACTCTGTCGCTGTGACACTTTTCTTGAGTTGTACCCTGAATGCACGGAACACTTCCCACAGCGTCCACTGTTTATGAAATTGCTACCCTGGAAAGTTCTTCCTGTAAAAGCTGCTCACTTCAACATATTGCAGAGTGCAGGTGCACTCTAGAAATTCCCAAGGTGGCAGGATTAGTGGGACAAATTGGGACAATAATCAGGACAAAAATTACTATAATGGTATCAGATGTAAACCAGCAGTTTAGATAGTGATACAGCAGGAGCATCACAGATATTAATGGCTGGGGAACTAACTACCCTCTACCCCCCTGCCACCACCTGCAACAACTGAGTACAGATGAAGTTGGCTGTTTTCCATCAATAGTGAGTAACCCATTTTTCTGTGCTGATTGATTTGGCCTGTGCTGTTGCTGTCTTACTCATTTTTTTTCATGCTATTGCTGGCAGGAAGGTCTTCTCTACTGACAACAAGTTTGTCTATTGAATGACAATTTAATACTTCCTCTTCCAAGTCTTGCTGACCTGTAGTTTTGTGGCAGGTAATTTCTCATGTGTGTATATGAAAATATTTTAACCACCTAGCTTTCAAAAACGAGACTAAGAGGAATCATTACAAAAACATGCAACATGCTTTTCTTCTACTCGGAGCCTCTATACTGAGCTTAACTGTTGCTTGTGAGAAAATGGAAGTTCAGTGCACAAATGATTCCATATTTGCAAGTTGTCGATATATCTTTTGATGAAATGTGAAGCAGTAGTGAGTTTATTCTTCCTTCAGTTTTCTCAGCAACACAGCAAAACAGAATTAACTTGCTTTCCTTTTTGGAATAACTTTCTATTAACTGAAATTCTTCACTGAATAGAAAGAGGGTTATCCTGAACCGAACTAGGACTGAATAAAGTATCTAACAGGTTGTGTTATGTGCATCTTTTCATGACTTTAATTCACACTTCATCAGACTTCCTAACAATTTAGGAGATTCAGTTCTGCTTTTAAATCAGTGCTGACTTTGAAAGCTTTCCTGCTCATGTATTTTCATTATTAGTTCTAATTACCTTAAATTCCTGCCGTAGTAGGAAGTAAGATTTTAAAATCTATGGAAATCTTTTAGTACCACTTTTCCAGATTGCTATGATTCTTAAAATACAAAGCATTCAAAATAGGAGTAAGACTGTAGACTGCACAAATAGCTGTTTTCTGAATTATTTCATAGTAAGTAAAATCCTGCTGATATTATACAAACACTGACACTAGTAAGAGGGTGGAAAGAAAAAAAATTCTGTACTAATATTAACAGCAGAGTTTCATCGAACCACAGATTTTTTTAATCTCATTTTTTATAGTGGGAAGCAGTAGAGAAGTTTAGTAATGATTCTTGTCTTGAAAATTTGTTTAAATCACTTGGTTCTGGTTAGTCAAGGGGAATGTTGCTGTGCATTGGCCGTCTTGGTGGCATGAGCCGAGGCAGCGTCCACACTGAAGTGACGTGGCGCGGCTCTGCTACCCTCCCTGGAAAGGGCCACTCACGTCAAGTGGCAACTTAACCTCTTTGCAGGACTACAGCCCTCATCGCTGATGAAAACAAGTGTTCTTTTGTTTGTTTTCTCCATAGCCTCAAATTAAAATACAAGTAATCTTGCAGCAGCACCAGTGCTCTCAGCAGTAACAGTTGTACGCTTGAGAGCCGTGCTCCAGAGATGACCGTGTGCTTATGTTACCGGCCTAACAGGTGCTTTCCAGCATCCCTGCCATGCGATGCGGCTTCCTTCGAGCCCTGGCCCCCGTGCTCGGCACTGGCGGGTCCGGAGAGGCGCCAAGGGGTCTGCCGGCAGGGCCGCGGCCTGTACACGCTCAGCCCGCCGCCCTTTGCAGGACCCCGCAGTGCCTCCAGCCGCGGAGAGCCTCACACGGAGCAGCGGGATGGGCGGGGAAGGAAGATGGCCGGAGGTGCAGCCAGCCGGCAGGCAGGTTACAAAGCTCTGGGGGAGGCGGCGAGCCCCCGGGGTTAGCGGGGCCGCCCNNNGGCCGCCGGGCCCAACCGCCGCTCTCCCTCTCCCCTCAGCGGCGCGGGGCGAGCGGCCGGGGCCGGCGGCGGCGCCCGCCTCTGCCTCCTCCCCCTCGGTGCCCTGCCCCCTCCCTCCGCCGGGCGGCCGGCTGCGCGGGGAGGGAGCGCGGCCGAAAGGTGTTGCTGGAAGGGAAGTTTGAAGAAGGTCGTCGGGTGCCTGTGCGCTCCGGCAGCATCATGGCGGAGCAGGGCGAGTCGCCGGTCCACGTCCAGCAGCCCCAGCCGGCGCCCGCCGCCCCGGCCGTCGGCTGGCCCATCTGCAGGGACGCCTATGAGCTGCAAGAGGTTATCGGTCAGTGGAGCGGGAGAGCCGGGGGAGGGAGTCGGCGGAACGTGCCGTGGGGTGGAGGCAGGGGATGCCACGGCGAGGTGCCGCGGCGGCTGGCCGGCTCCGGGCCTACCGGCGTTCGTTCGTCCGCCCGCAGGCTGGGGCTCGCTCACTGCGGCGGATGCGCCCGGCACTGCAGTGGCGCCGCCGCCGGCTGCTGCAAACTTTATCCGCCCAGCAGCGGGCGGGCGGCGCGGCCCCGGGGGGCGGCGGCTCCTTCTAGAACCCGCCGCGCCCCGCCCGGTGCGGCCCAGCCCGGCGGAGGGTGCTGTCACCACTGCCGCCGCCCTGGGGTGCATCGTCAGCCGCTGCACCGGTGGCGGCCGCCGCCTGAGCCCTGATCTGCTGCTTTGCGCCGGGACCTCGGCAGCTCTGCAAATGCGCTCTCTGCTTGTGTGTGTGTGTGTGTGTGTCTGTGGATGCACACATATGCATGCATCCTCTTAGGTTACTCTGCATTTTTCCGGTGGTTATATGGGGGAGGTAAATCTCACCTCTAGATCTGCTACTACCGTAGTGACTTCCTTTTAATTTTATTTTTATATATAGTTTTAAATCCTTTCCTCTTTTCCCTCACTGTTTAATCTCGCCCCCACCTCCTTGTGCCCCTCGGCCCAGCTCCCCGTATCTGTTGGTGGCACATAAGGCCTGTGGGGGATTACAGCTTCGTTTCACCCCAGCCAACCTGCTTTTCTCCCGGTTTGTCGTGTGAGGTTTAACCCGTCTGCCGCCTCCCTCGCCGAGTCCTTGTAGGTAGGGGGCTTTCTGGTAGTGTGCTTCGGTGCTTTGTTCATGTGTCCAGCTAATGCAGATCAGATGTGTTCAGTCTCCATCCCCTATATTTGGATTGGATTATTTTTAATTTTGCTGTGTGAAAAGGTGGCTGTTGTTAACAGTATGTGTGATGGAAAGTTTTTCATCTCCTGACCTAGATGTTACTTGTTGCTAATGAACTACTTTGGGAAAACTTGCTTTTATTTGTATGTGACATTCTAAACCTCCAGCAAATACTGCAGGTGGCAAAGGCCAGCTCTAAGGCTATGAATGCTATTGCTTACGAATGAGGCCCCTTAAATGAAAAAAAGCCAGGAGTCTTGCCTGCTCATGCTGTCGGTTACCTTCAGCATTACACACCAATTACTAATTGTTGTCAGGCTGATGGCAATCAGAACTGCATGTTCTTGCTCTGGGTTGCAAGTTGTGTGCACTCCGCTTCGTCATTAAGCTTTTTATTTTCTAAAGACAGAAACAAAATAGTTGAGAAAAGTATTTCTTCCTTAAAATGGGATGGCTTTCTGTTGACCTAGGTGGTGCCTTTGCGTTTCTGTTTGCACTTCCTAGGCTGTGAAAAGGGGCTGAGGAGGGATGAGGGTTCAGGTCTCTGGAGGTGGCTGGCGTGGACCAGACTGGTGCTCAATGTCAAGCGAGTGCTGCCAGCGGAGGCCCCCCATGGGTGTGGGTTTACGGGCCAGAGGGCTTTGTCTTACTCGGGCTGGGGAATGGATTGAAATTAACCAAGTGGAAGTGATTCTACTAGCGTAAGCTATATCTTTGCTGAGGAGTAAATTTCTCTTCTAAGGTAAAAAAGACCTCGAAGGTGTTGGATTAATCCTGGTCTAGGGTGTGATATGAGTCATATGAGTTATTTACGTAGTAGTTATTTTCTGTTGCAGTACCTGTAGAATGCTTGAGTGAGAGATTAATTTAGAAACTCCTTTCTGCTTTTTTTTATTCCACTTAAAAGCTTGTATCTTTTGTTATGTAAATGTATTTCTAAATATTTATGTATAAGCATACATCCATTGTACAGGTGGATGCGAAATCAGAGTAGCAAATACATGTCTTTAGAGAAACTTTATTGTTAGTTACCTACTGGTGCTATTAAATGTTGATACTATTTCTTTAACTGAAGTGAATGCCTAGTGAGGAAATTGAGGTCATGTTATATTGAATCAGACTCTTGGACGCACTGAACTTGTCTGACTTCAGTTGAACTTTCACTAAGCTTAGGTTGCTTGTATGATTTTCAAACTCACTGAGATTTATTTTGTACCACTTGACTTAAAAATCTTTGTGCTTACTAAAATATGTCTTTTTTTCATTAACACCTTGTATTTTTTGTCTTAACTTATAGGAGACCCACTATGAGATTAAATTTAGTCTTGATACTGTTAAAAATAGTAGAAAACCAACCAAACACACCCTACCCCACTTCCTTCCCCAAAACCCCTTATACATTCTATGCATTTGACCAAATGTGGACATGTTGGATGAATGCTGTTGGTTTTATTGAACCTAGTGAGGGACTCTTAAAGCATCTTTTTTATACCTGAGGGAGCAGAGAACGATACAGTCTCAACTTGGTTCAGCAGCAATTTATATCGCTTTGCATTGGCCATGCCAGGGTTAATTGCATTGTGAACATGAGTAGTTATCACTTGCTGAAGCAGAGCCTTTTACCTCTGGAAAGCACTACATACCTCTCCCTGGGGAGCTGGGTAGCATCTTCAGGGATGAGTTCAGTTACAACAGCCCTTTACCAGTTAAACGAGAAAAATAACAACATACTGAAGCATCTCTGTGGGCTTTGCAGGAGGAAAGGTACACAAAGTGAGGTACACCAGAATGGTTTATCGGAACACTTCCCAACAGAATAGGCTTTATATTGTATGGTAACTAAAACACAGATGCAGAATAACTTTAATGGTCTGTTTTGGGGGGCATTTAAAAGTTTTGGTGGGGGGCATTTAAAAGTTTTGGTGGTGACCATAAAATGAAAGTCATTGCTAGTCATGTGGGCTGTCGCCATCCTGTGGATTTAGCAGGTTGGAGAAGTTCTGTTCCTTTTCTCTGTGAGAACGTGAACTTTTCTGATTGCTCATCTGTGTCTAGCCAAATGCCATCTTGAAAACGAAGGATGTTACGGATTTCAAATGATAACAGCTTTTTTTCCTTTTCTGTCCCTTGCTTCCTTCATGATGGTTGGGAGGTTCAAGTGCCTGTTAAAGAGAAAATGCTGGCTTTAAGCACTGCTTCTTATGAGATGTTATTCCAAGTTTGCTTTATTTTTGAGGTGGCTGGCCAGTTCTCTGTAAACTCTTGATGTGCGGTTTCATGATACATTTAATCTGCTTTAACAGGCAGCTGTTGAAAGGGTTGCATTGATCTGACAGAGAACTAGTTCTTCTGCTGGGTCAGTTTTCTGTTGGATCAGGTTCCCTATTTGACTTGCTGCATGGCTGCCTGATTGATAGGTCTGATGCAAGGAAGAGGCTCTTCCATTAATGCCCATATACAAATCTTTTCTGGAGCAGGAAGAAACTGTTCTCATTGCTCTCTGTAAATGTATAGGGTAGAGAGTTAAGAGAAGAGGAGATTCTTACATTAATTCGGATTGATGCAGGCTGTCCCTACACCAACCCATTTAGAAGTTAGAAGGGGATTCCTAACTGTTAGGACAGGAGGATCCAAAACAACCTTCTGGTAGGAGTTAGAGATAAGAACTGCAATTGCTATTAAGGGAGGGCCAGATTTAATTTAGTGAAGACCTGGGAGATCTCTTTCTGTGATTTTAATACATTAAGTTAAAATGTGCAGTGGATTTTAATGTATGTGCTGGGTTTTTTTTGTAAGCTGTATGTAACTTAGATTAAAAAAAAAGCTAATAAAAGCATTACTGAGAGAGATGTTCTTTTTCAGTTTGGGTTTATAATCAAGTATTCTGAATAAAATAACTGAAACAGATTTCTCTGAATTTGTCGCTTACATGTGTGAGGTTTTTTTCCTCTTTAGAAGCAATATAGATCTTCACAGAACGTGTTTAAATGGTAATCAACGTAAAAACCTGAAAATTGATTAGTGTTAAAATTGTATTTGTACCTTTCAAATTGTAATGAGCCTTACATCACATGGATGAGACAAAGCAGCATTAAATCTCAGGTTTTTTTGTTTTGTGTTGGGTTTTTTTTTGTTGTTGTTTTTGTTTTTAAAAAGTTTTCTTAAATTGGTATGAACAAGTAGCTTTGCCTTGTTTTTGGAAAACTGTGTTGGAGTTGATGTTCTTCTGCTGGATGCAACTTAACATTTGTCAGCCTGCACTGATAATTGTGGAAGGAAGGTTCTGTTATGGAGAAGCAGTGGATTATCTTGTGATTAGGCTGGGTGCTAGCTTTCATTATAAAATTATATTTTTATCCCTCCTGCTGCAACTGACTTGGAAAATTAATGACTAGAAGCCAGCCAGAATTAGCTGGAAAATAAAGGGTTACTTCCATGTGATGGATTATCTATATTGGCTGCAACTCATTTAAAAAGTTACCTTAGTTGAACTGAAGCTTTCATATAGTTTTGCCTTTCTAACTTTGAGCTCAAAATTGTCTTGTGGTTTGTTGCCTCATAAGGTGCGGTGTTGCTAAGTCAAATGTGTTGGGGTTTTGACTAGAACAAGTTACCATTTGAGATTGTTCTGCTGATTTTATAGTTCTTATTGTAAGCAGCCTGTGAGACACTCTTGCATTAATGGCTCTGGGGTCTTTGTTGGTGTTTCTATGGTATGTTATTTACTTTTTTTCTTTCCTCCCCTGCTGCATGTGTATTGCTAATGACTCCTTGTCTGACAGGAATAGACTCTCCTATATTTGTTGTTATCAGACATCTTTGTAGAGAGGTCCCTGACTTTGCTCAGGAACTGATGTGCAAGTTTGTAAGCATGGTGTATGCTGTTTTAAAAAGCCTGTCTATAGTTAGAGGTAACATTACAGTTCTGTGTTCTGTTAATCAGACACTTGTGTCTCATTCACACTTTCCAAAATTTCTTACCCCTGTGTGTAATCAGGATTGTTTTTTGAGTGGAAAAAAACCCCAAAAGTTGAAGGGTTTTCTTTTGCAGTAGTTTTTATGTATATGCTGCAAATCAGATCAGACTGTGCTCAGTGAAATATCACACCATAGCAGCTAAAGCTATGGTAAACTATGATACTTGCTCTTGCAGAGATTTACTTCCAAACCCCCTGTAATTCTTGCATAAGAACCTGCATAATTTGATAAATAATACTTAACATTACCGAAGATCGTTACACTAAAAGTTTGTGTAAAAAGAAAGATGCACCTTCCTTAATCCTGCTCCAAAGCAAATTCTATTCTTTACCAATAAATCTTAAAAGTTACCATAGCAGCTAAGCATATTGTACATGCACTTATTAAATATATCCATCATAACTCAATACAGCTGTAGCTTGACAGGAAGAGTTTATTATTTTGTAAATTAAAATTTTATGTTTTGAGAAGTAATTGGTCAAGATTTTCTGTCAGCTAATAATCATTTGAAGAAACTGTAGAATTAAATCCCCATTTAGTATTTTAATAAGGAGTGGCTTTTAATTCAGTTGTCAGAGTAAAGATGGTCATGGTGCAATTTAAAAATACCTTGTAGAACACTCACAGTGCTGTGCTGCTAATGAGGCTCTGCAGAACTCATTGTTGTTAATTATTCACTTTGTTTCCACATGATAGTAATAGTGTTGGGTAAGGGAGCTCTGTCTTGGCTTTTTTGAACAAAAATGAACTTTATGCATTAGAAATACCCAGACTGGAGACAAGGCTGTAGTTTTCATTACTTCAAAGAGGTTAGGCTTTGTAAGTGATTCAATGATCAAACTTTGTTATATAATTTAGTGACTTTGAAAAAAACTTAACTCATGCAATTGGAATTGAGACTTGTCAGGAAGAAAATTAATTATATTTTACAAGAACCTGAATGGTGTGAAAATAGCTCC
>VYZV01025145.1:34387-57283 GCA_013401275.1 Pandion haliaetus | reverse complement strand
AAAACCTCTGAGACCTAGAAAGTCCTGACTCCCCAGGAGTTGCTTGAGTGCTAGAAGAGGAGCAGTTCTGCTGGTGAGCTTGTGGAAATTTGAAGGGATTGCATGATTTTCATTCTCACTAAGCCTTATAACAGCAAGGCTTTGCATCTTCAAAGTGGAACCGCTGCTTGTAACCAGCATTGTACTTTGATAGCAGGGGCCGAGTTCAGACCTGGGAGAGCAATTTTAGGTTGGGTCATGTGTTGCTCTGAAACAACATTAGAACTGTTATACTTTTTTTGTTTTTTTTTTTTTCTTTCAGTGAAGAATCATTTTCCCTTAGGTTAGAGACCAGTTGTTCTTTTCCAGAATATGCTTGACAAATGGAGCTTCTCTTTGTGAAATGGAAACAAAACCACATCTGTTCTGATTGGCTTGAGGGGAAAAAACAGTGAGCTCCTCATGCAAATGAGATGTGGGTGGCTCATATAGTGACTACATGTGTAGGCCATATTTCATTTTTGTCTGACCCCTTTGGTTCTCTCTCTCTTCCCCCTTCCAAAATAATTCAGAACTATAAGGCAGCAGTAGATAGAAACTGGTTTTATATCCGATAATAATACCAATTCTTGTCTGGCCTTTAAAGAATGGACCTTAAAAATGAAGTTAAGTTAGTTACTCTTGTTAACTTGGGTTTGCTGAAGTCACTGGGATACTGCTGAGCAGCAGCAGCAGAGGAGCAATTACTTGCAGAACTTGGAAGATAAATATGCCACTAGGAAGTTCACTGGTGCTCAAAATTAAAAGCGAGATTTCCACCCCCCCCAAAGGAAATAACACTTGACAGAAGTTGATACTGCTTACCCAGTGTAAATAAATAATTAGCTTTTTTTGGCATGAGTGTATTTTTATTTATTTCTGCCTTTTGCAGCACAGCCTTGCTGGTAGGATGAAATCCTGACAGCTCTGCTAGATTTCACTGTTTCTTGCTAAGTTTGAAGGTCTTTGGGTGTGCGTAAGGGTAGCACGGTTGAAGCTTGTGGGTGTAATCTTATCATCAAACAGTGGCAGAATGAAGCAATGCTGGTATGAAATCCTTGAGAGAAGAATTTACTTTAACACTTTTCTTTTTACTCCTTACATCTGTCTCTGTGCATTGTACTAGGTTCTGTGTTGTGCGATCAACTCCATAATGGAAGCAACCAGTACATGCTGAATGCTTGTCTCTTGCCTTCTTTCGTGGGGTTTGGCTGCTGTCCTCTCTTGCCTACCCTAGGGGTTGTGTGGTGGTGATGCAGCTCTTCTCTCTGCCACCTGCTTCCTCCGGCACAGTGCTTCTGGTTGGAGACCATGCTGTGGTATTTAACAAGTGCCTGGGGGACTAGGAGTGCTAGACTAAAAAGACGCGGAAAAAAAAACCCTGCCCTGGGACAGAAAACGTACTAATGAGAAAAAACAGGGAGACTATACAGGAAGAAACAAGCAGTCGTGTGGTACCTGACAGTGCAGGAGGAACCTAATTTTTCCTGAAACAGCTGTCAAGTCAGAGTTACTTTATGAGAGTTGGTTGCCTTCCAGGAGAGATAGGTAGTCGAGGGATGGCAGTAAAGGGGAAGAAGTTCAATCTTCATGGAGAAGTGTGCATGCTTCCTGGCAGTTAGGTAGACTTCAGTTGGCTGGTGACTGTTCTGTAGAAAGTTTCCATGGCAGTGGTAAGATGCTGACAGTGCTGATGAAGGTGGTGGGTTTTTAAAGAGTCCCTCTGAACAACTCCCAGGTGCGATTTTCCAGGGCTGCTGTTTGCGGCAGTCTTGCTGCTTGCTCCTGAGAGAAGCTCAGTGAAAAGTTTGAACACTGTTCTTTCTTTGTTAGCTGAAGTATTAAGTTTGTGGCATTGGTGGGGTTAATACTTTCAGTCCTTTGCCCCTAGGTATTTGATTAGGTATGTGACTTTACTCAACAGTTTGGTGAAACCCCAGTATGATAAATTAGCTGTCTCCATTAATCCTTTGTTTTTACGATTAAGAATTTCTGAATCATTTTATTAGCCAAATTATTCCTGTGGATGTCTAACTGCCTCTGAGGTACTCTGATCAGAAGTAAAACGTAGGTGAAACATGAGGATGTCCTATAAGGCTGATGTAATGATTATGCTACATAGCTTTTAAGCTGAGCTATGCTAACATAGTTAAAGAGAAATGAATTCTAGAAGCAGACTGAAAATTGGAAGCTTTTCTGTGTTCCTAGTCATGCTTTCAGAAGTAGTGTGAACTTACTGATCTTGACCTTCAAGACCTTTGTTGAATGAGGATTTTCTTAATAGGAACAAATAATTATTATGCATGTAAGTAAATTATGTGCCAAGTATACCTGCTTCAGGGTGGTGGTACAAAAATAGTTAATTTAACAGACCAGAAGAATGTTGTGTATTTACTTGCTGATCATGGTTTCTGTCCTGTAGGAGTAAGATGTACAAGATCATGAGCTTGAGCTATTGCTTTAGACTTCTGAGAAGAAACATACTTTGGTTCAGAAGGGTCACAATTAAGTTACAAAGTTGCTTTTCCCTTCTCACTTCTTTGCTTCCAAGGCATTTTATTATAGGGAATGAATTTAAAGTTGTAATTTATTCCTGTTAGTGTCTTGTGCTTCCAGCCTCTGAGCCGCTTCAGGCTAATAATAGGAACTTCATTAGAATTAGATTAGAATCACCTGATGAAAATTTGATTATATGATAGCATTTATATTGCTCCAACTCTTCCGTTGTTTCATGAGAAACAGGATGAGAAATATGTAAGTTTTTTGCTTATAGTGTATGGCCATGATGGACTCGGATTCTAGGAGGTATGTTCTCTTAGGGTGAACTAGCTAAAGATGCTTTGTAGCTCAACACTGCAGTATTAATTAGAGATCTTCATTACAGTGCAGTAGCAATACTGCCTTTGTTTTAGTAGTTTGCTGTTCTTCATTCTCGGAAGAGAATGATGCACTATGTGGTGACATCTGGAAGACTTGGAAAATATTGCATTCATGGTATTAGAATTGTTCCAAGTGTTTATTTTCAAACTAAATGAGAAACAATAAAATATGCCAACTAAATCAACACCAGCATTTGTTTATAGTGCTACTTCAGAAATGAACATTAATTCTCTTTTAACAGCTTTTTTCTAGGCAGGAAATCTGGTTCAGCGTAGCAAATCTTCAACTTTTCCTGCTTGTATAAGGTAGAGTGAAGCAGAATCCTTTGGAGTTCAGATGACACCCTGGTGTCGTGGTTTAACCCCAGCCAGCAACTAAGTACCATGCAGCCGCTTGTTCATTCCTTCCTGCTCACAATGGGATGGGGAGGAGAATCANCTGCTATAATGTGGTGGGGAAGAGAAAAAAAAAAAAAAAAAAAAAAAAGTAAAACTTGTGGGTTGAGATAAGAATGATTTACTAAGTAAGTAAAATAAAATATAATAAAAACAATAATAAAAATATAGTAATAATTGTAGTGAAAAGGAATATAACAAAAAGAGAAATAAAACCCAAGAAAAGACAAGTGATGCACAGTGCAATTGCTCACCACCTGCTGACTGATGACCGGGCAGTCATCTGCCCCTGGATGTGCTGGCCATGCTCCCTCCCAGCTTCTTGTATACGTGCTTGCTGGCAGAGTATGGGAAACTGAAAAATCCTTAGCTTAGGATAAGGGCTACTTAGCAACAACTAAAACATCAGTGTGTTATCAACATTATTCTCACACTAAATCCAAAACACAGCACTGTACCAGCTACTAGGCAGAAAATTAACTCTATCCCAGTCAAAACCAGGACACCTAGTAAGGTAACTTTTGGTCTCACAGTGAATGCCAGATATCAAGTTCTTGTGTGGTTGTGCAGAGCCTTTTCCAGTGTGAGTTTTGCCTTCCAGGTGTTAAGATTTGTATGTATGTTGAATAATGGTTCCTATATTGGTGATGAAACAACAGGGAAAATGAAATTATCCCAATCCGTGTTTCTTTTCTGAAAATATTTTAACTAAAAATTAGATCTTCCAGTTTATCTTAGGGGGGAAAATATCTGGCCGTGTAATGTAATAGAGTATTTAAAGATTGTAGTAGAACATAAGATAGGAAAGGGGTTTTGTTTTTATTTTGCATTTTATTAGGAAGAACTGGTTCTGTATTAGGAGAGTGCTGGAGAAAGAAGTTTCCTTACATCTGTAACTGAAGGAAAAGCTTTATTTCTGAGGCAGTCATGCACCTATATTTGGTATAAGATGCCATCGCTGTTGTAGAATATGGTTCAAATTAACTGCTAGGTTAACTTTTTTTCTCCCTTAATACAAAAAGGTAAGTTACTTTGATTCTGCCCCCCTCCCCCCCTTATAGATCTTTGTTGCGTAGGCAGCTGTAGCTCAAAATAGCTGTTTCTTCCAGATACGTTATTCAGAGTATGTTACTCTAGGGCTTTTCTTTGTGGTGTTCTGAAAACTCACAGCTGAATGAGGTTCGGACAGGCAGGTAAGAAGGAGATGGGAAACAGTAGAAACCTTAGCCCTGCTGGTCATGTCTCAACTTGGACAAACTAAACCTGTTCAGGGAGTCTCTTGTAACAGAGGTTTTCCTCAGCTTTGTGCTTCAGGTGTGAGCCTGCAAAACTTCAGCTATCCATGGCCACAGACATGATTAAGGGATTGGAGCATCTTTCATTTGAGGCTGAGAGTGCGACTATGCAGTCTGGAGAAAAGAAGGCTCAGAGGGATCTTACCAATATGTATAAATACATGATGGGAGGGAATGAAGAAGAGGGAGCTAGACTCTTCTCAGTAGTGCCCACAGACAGGACAAGAAGCAATGGACACAAATGAAAAATGATGAATCTCAATCTTAACACAAGAAAACTTATACTGAGGGTGATCAAACACCACAACAGGTTGTCTGGAGAGGTTGTGGAATTTCCATCTGTGGAGATACTAAAAACCTGGCTGGGCAACCTGCTTTAGCTGACCCTGTTGGAGCAGGGGGATTGGACTAGATGATCTCTAGAGGACACTTTCAACCTAAATGATTCTGTGATTCCATGGTTTGAAACAATTTTTGGTGGTGGTGTGAAACAGCAGAAAAATACTTGGTTGGGGCTTTGTTCTTTAAAAGAGCATCTTAAATTTAGGAAGCAACTCTGACAACAGTGTCCCTGCTGACAGAAATGTAGATTTGGAGAATATTTGTGGATTACAGATTGGTCCCACATTGGAATTTCATTAGTGTCTTAGTTATGTCTATGTCTGTAAATTTCTGGTGAAATGGGAGCAGATAAGGGGAGAGAATCTGTTAATGTTGAGGCCTCTACAATGTATTTGGGTTTAGAGTTTTACTTTGAACAAGATAAGCGCTAGTTCCTTGGACAAAACATCCGAGCTGTCCTTGTTTTTTGAAAATATCCAAAGACTGGTCTGAACCATTACATCTTTCAGGGGTTAGAACATATTTCTGCTGGAGCAGAACTTCCAATTCAGGTTCCTCCAAAAGGATTTTTTTGTGCACACACAAGGGCTGCTCTGCAAAGCAAACTAGAGCTCTGTGAGGAAGATCAAGGGGAGGGTATTCACTTCAAAACTGCCCTGTTTGCTCTAAACCAAAATGCAAATGTACAGGCAACCAAGTAGTACTAAGTGCAGGTTGGTGCTCTTTTTTGAATTTCCCTCTAACTTCAATTACTTTATCCTCTGTTGGTTGTTTCTCTTTTTTTTTCTACTGTCTTGAAATTTTTAATTTCTCTTGTGTCTGATGGGAGATTTTGCCCTTGAGTGAGAACTGCATCTTGATACATGTATTTCTAAATTGCATTGTTGGTCTTTTTTATACTTGAAGTATTACTGTTAAGACTTTCCTATGAAACTTGTGTTGACTGTTCACTCTAGGATAAAGCTCTAGACCTTTAAAACAACAAATTTGGATACAGGTTTTTTAAGGAAAGAATTATTTCAGCTTTCCTTTTATCTTCTAGATAAGCTGCTTTGGTTTAAATTGAGATTTATTGCCCAATGTTCTTTTGTTGTGCAGCTGATTGAATGGTAAGGAAGTTTATTTTAGCAACTTTTCAAATGAATGTAGAAAAAAAGCTACTTTTTGTGGTGCATATGTCTGAGTGAAGTGTTTATGCTTCTTCAAATCAATGAAGGAAAAATAAAATGCCCCTGCTGGTATGCTTTCTGGAGGACTAATTAGGTAGAGGAGGATCTCTCGGATTTCTGGTAGAAACCCCTTATTCTACAAAAGCCCTGGAGATTTTGCTTTTTGTTTTTGATAGTGGATAGTTTGAAGTGATGTGAATGGTGTGAAAAATACACTTTTGGGTTAACCTGGTAAGAACAAATTTATTATTCTCCCAAAATGTAAGCAAAATTCACCTAGTTTTATCAAACCCTGTAAAAACAGAAACTGTCAAGACCTCTTACACATACTTCAAGGGTTTTTTTTCCTGTGTAACACTATGAATGACGAGAAAGAGTTTAAATTAAAAAAAAAAAAAAAAAAAAGAAAAGAAAAAGTGAGACCTGTTAGGTCATTGATGTAGTCTTTCACCTAACCACAGTATATTTAAACAGCAAGAAACTGTCTTTGTATTACACAGATGTTCTTCTGTATGGCTTTTGGTTCTGTGGCTTTGATTGCAAGTTTTTGATACAACTGTAACTAAAAAAAAAAAAAAATCTAAATAAGAGGTTTACGTTATTACCTGAAAATCTGACCTACATTGTGAGGATGAATGGATAATAACACAACAGGCAAAATCCATTTTAGTGTTTGTAATAAATTCTAAAACCAAGTTGTATCTTTCCCTTCAACTCTTTTTTTCATACCTTCTGCTGAGAAAATGCAGAATGAATAGGGATTTGTTGAATTAATTGACGTTGAGTACAGTATATCCACATTTCTCCTTATCACACAATGGCCCCAATGTGATTGTACAACGGGAGCTGACTGCTGCCTGCAGTGTGCCAGTCGGGTGGCTGTGCAGCACAGCTGTGCTGCTGACCATGCTGCAAGAGCAGTGGAAGCATGGGTTAAAAAAGCTTACAGCAAATTCTTTGGCAGCTACTTTTTCTGTTTCTTCTTCCCTGACAAATTTGCAGTGAGTGAAGTTAGATTCTTTTTTGTTTTCCAGAAAGCCAGTACAGATCTGATTACAAAACTAATGTTAACCGGAGAAGGGCTCAGTTGCCTCAGAGCTTTTCTTCCCTCCTTCTGTCTTGTGAGCTAGTTTAACAGGTAATAATACCTCTTACACATGTGGCGTTATTACCTGTGGCTCAGTTCTTTGTTTTGGTCTTCTCAAGAGTCCTTTCAGAGAACCTTTAAAGAACATCCATGCTCCTGCCAGCATATTCTTTTACGTCATCTAACCTAATGACAACCTAACAGAGTAGATCTTCCCATTTTTACCCTAGGTGCTCTGCTCAAAATTATTTATTTAAGTTATTTTTTCATTATGCCCAAAGAAAAGTGTTCCTTTAAATTAAGTAATGGACTGTTACGTGTAATGGAACTCATTGTTCAGTGGCACATGTATCTTCTAGACCATAAGTTTGGTGAATTCACAAGTTACCTTTATATATTGATATGAAAGTGGAGGCATTTTAGGTGTTCATTAGGTGAGTATGGCTAAGCCACCTCTTTGCTCTCTGACATGATATATGCTATTTCTTGGTGGCATTGAATTCCTAATTCCTATTCTGCAACTTCTGTAAATTATAATAAAATTAATATTGAAACAGCATGTAGTTTATTGTACTCTTACGCATAATGCCTTGATTCACTTTTTTCTTTTTAACAATGGCAGCTCATATGGAAGGTAACGTGATGGAGAGGAGAGATCATTCCAGGTATGGAACTTGACTTTTCACTGCTAAGTTCAGTTTCATACTCTTTAGTTCATTAAGCTCTTAAAATGCAATACTTTAGATTACTTCATAATCACAATCTTGGAAAAATGATAGTGAAGGGACTATAAGTGGACTAGGTATATAAAGTGATGATAAGATACCCCAAGCAGACCTGAAAGCCAGGGGACTTTTGAGGAAAACCTTAAGTTCTGCAAACTGGAACAGAGATACTTTGTTTCCATTTCACGTTTCATGCCCATTGAAATTGATACATCGTAGGTTTTAAGTACCATATTTTTTGAGAGATTTGATGTGGTTTGGGTTTTAGCTTGTTCACTTGTTTGTTTTAGGTTCAGCTGTATTTAGTTGTCTGTGTGTTGGTTTTTCTCCCCCCATACCATTCTCTTTTAGCACACATGAGCAGGATAATTTTGTGGTGTGCGAGAAGTGAATTCTGCACCAGAGAATAATATCTGTTTACTCCCAAGAATCTGCTAATCAGGTTTATCAGTCTTTTAGGGATCCTTGGCAGAATGATGATGGCATTAAAACGTAGTTACAATTAAAGCTTTATTTTCTTAACAAGATATTATGATTAGTATAGCACAGAACTTATGATTAGAATGGCACAGGATTTCTACAAGCAGAATCAATATACTACAATTTATATCCAGTGTAATACAGAATTTATAATATGACCTAACTTACAATTTCTAATCATCTGATACAGAATTTATAATACAACTTATTTCTTATCACCTGGACCCTCTGCAGATCAGGTCAAATCTTAGTACGTGGTTTGCTGTATCAATACAACAATCATAATCTAGACTCGAAAAATTATATGAAAGCATATGAGTCACTCAATCCTCAGAGGAAGCAGATGACAGTGGAGGTATCCCTGGCCACTGGGGTCATGGGTCTCACTGTCTAGCAGCAGCTCCGGTCCAAGTTCCCCACTCAGGACTTGTAACTGCTTGATTTTAGGGACAGTGCTCTGTGTGCTGTTACGCTTCCCTGTTCTGTGACAAGGTCATCACCACCACCGGGTTGACTCAGGCATTGGAACAGGCTGCCCAGGGAAGTGGTGGAGTCATCATACCTGGATTATTCAAAAAACTTGTAGGTGGGGCACTTCATGACATGGTTTAGTGGGCATGGTTGATGGTTGGACTCGATGATCTTAAAGGTCTTTTCCAACCTAAATGATTCTATGACTGAGTTACTGGGACCTTCAAGGCCAGTTAAGGAAGGGAGTAATCGGCCTGGTGCCCAGGAATCTTGAGGCTGGTAGGGAGGGGAAGAGGACATGTGATTGGTTTGTCTACTTGGTTCACAGGATCTTCAGGGCCTGATAATAAGGGGAAAAGGAATGAATACTTGACCCGCTCAGTCATAGAGAATGGCTGCTTGCCTCATAAAATGGTGTTAGTTATGCTAACCACATTACCAGCGGTCGGGAGCAATGGGTACCAGTCACACCAGTCTTACCCTGACACCTCCACAAGGCAAATTTCACTACTGATGACCGCAAATTCTGAAATAGCGGTGACTGTGGTTTGTTTTTTTTTTTTATATAAGTGTTTTTCACTTATAAATAACACTTCTTATGAAGATATTGGGATGTGGAGCAGAGCAAAAGGAATTTAATCTTGGGTAGTGTTTATAATATGGGGTTTGCCTAGACAGTCTAATTTGAGTTGCTATAGTTCCCTTTCAACTTCTTTATTTAGACAACTCATTTATTTTAAATGACAAGTCAGGGAGAAGATAACACCTGCTGAAAGTGGACTGCTTTTGTTTAGGTTTTCCTTACCTGCTGTGGTGCTGACATTTCCTTGGCATGGATTGCTAATGCATGGGAAGATGCTCTCATACCAGATCTGGAAATGTACCAGGGTCCCTGTGAGCTCCAGGACTAGCACGTAGGAGGACTCAAGGCCATGGAGTACTTAGTTAAAAGATAATTTTGGTGATGACACACACACAGATGGGCATTAAACTGCCTGGATGTTTGGCATCACTCCACTTTCCTTTGCAACACATCTATACTTTTCTTTCAGTGTCAAGTACCAAGGTGTGTTTGGAGTATGTGCAGCTTCCTGTTCAAAGACAGGCAAAAAGAGAAGCATTGTGGTTGCTGTCTTTTCTGATGCACTTGTCAAATTTGATCCTCAGCTTCATTAGCACCTTATCTTACCCAAAAGACTTGAATTCCTTTGTAGGTACCTTCTTAAAAAAAGGGCAGGAACTGTGTTTCTGTTATGTGCCTTATCTTATGTTTATGATTGATAGGGCTAAAAGTTTTCCAGTGTTGAAATGTGGGGCTGTCAGGTAGGTTGCTGACCATGTCTCCTGTGGTGGTGGTGTTACTTTAATAACGATAGCACAGGGAGATAAAACCATGTTCTGCGCTAAATATAGTATATTGGATTGGAAAACTGGGAAGGGAGCTGGGATACTGTCTTACTACTGTTGCTTCAAAGGCAAAAGACTGTGTGCAATATGTGACATGACTGAATGGGGTAACAGGATGTATTTCTCTAGTAGTGAGGCATGGCTTTATTTCTACTGAACTTCAGCAGAACGTGTGATCTTGATCCACCTGTAAGTTATTGTTTCTCCCATGTGCTCAACAAACACATTGGCTATGTTTTTAGTGGTTCATTTATTTGACTTTTTTCAATAGAGTCGCACTAAATAAAGCCTCTCTGACAAACAAACAAACATACAAAAAGAATCTCTCAGGCTCGGGTTTAACATCAGAACTTCTCAGTCTCTGTTGTGAGAGCTGGGAGGGGGCTGTCGTGAGGTGGAAGGAGGTAGTGGGCATAGTCTGTTTTTCTTTCCTCCCTTTCCAAGCTGTGTGCTTATTGCTAAGTTTACTTGAATGCCCCAAACATAGTTAATGGTCATCCTTGGACTTTCCAATCTGATCTTAGTGTGTTGATGGCGTTGTACCAAGCTGACAAGTGCTGAGCTCTGTATGACCCTAGGCAGAAGACTCCTTACCAAGAAAGTGTCTGAAAGCAAAAAGCCATCACTTAGGCTGATGCTTTATTTAAAAGCTGAACACAGTCACTATTAAATAAACCTATGTCTAATCTAAATATATCTGGTTTTACTTTCTAGCCACAGATTTCTTTAATGCTTTTGTCAGAGTAGAGCTCTTTTAAAAAAATTCTTTTAACCATAACTGGTGATGATAGCTGATTATTCTTCAGATAAGAAAGACATTTCGGAAGAGTTCCTGCAATATAGTGTGTCTGGGCTTACTGGTGGAGGGAAGGAAGACTTTTACGTTTTCCAGATCATCAGTATAGGTACTTCACTTTCTTGTACAGTATGGATTTGTCTTATTTCCTGAATAATTAGTTCGTAATTGATAGTTATTTGCTGTACTCTGATGCCAGAACCCTCTGTGTTCAAGAAGATAGATTCCTGTTCTCATGTGCTTTTGGCAGAAGCATTTCTTCATTCTGTTCTGCAGATTTGACAGGGAGTTGTAACATAGTACTGCATAGGAAAACTCAAAATACTTCCTATAATTTGTCAAGTCAAAACATCTGATACAACCAGTCCTTTTACTATTTTAGTGAGGGTGGTGGGTAATAAAGAGAATTGTTCAAAAAGCCTAGTCATTGCCTCCTGCCCCTGTTTTTCTTGTATGTGCAGTTTTATTGCTGATTGTGAATCCCCTTGCCTCTCTTTTTTTTTTCCTGTGTGGAGAATGTGATATCTGGTTAATGCTCAAGCTTGGTGTACCTTAGCTTTAGTACAGGTTGGCTCAATGCTTGCATAGAAATTCTTTTGTAGATTTTCTATAACACATAATAATTTTGACGTGGACATATAGGCTACTTCTCTAAGACTTCAGTGGGATCGCAGAAGTATTTGTAGACCTTTATCATCTTTGGAGAGGTTTTTCTGGGTTATCTATGCAACGTGCTTTTGAAAAGTAGTATGGGATAAGCTAGACCTCAGAGACTTTGTCTAAGCTATTCTCCCACAAAAAGGTAAATACTTGTCCTGGTTTCAGCTGGGATAGAGTTGCTCTTCTTAGTAGCTGGTATAGTGTTGTGTTTTGGATTCAGTATGAGAAGAATGTTGATAACACACTGATGTTTTAGTTGTTGCTCAGTAGTATTTGTAGTAAGTCAAGGGTTTTTCAGCTTCTGATGCCCAGCCAGCAAGAAGGCTGGAGGGGCACAAGAAGTTGGGAGGGGACACAGCCAGGGCAGCTGATCCAAAATGGTCAAAGCCGTATTCCATACCATGTGATGTCATGCCCAGTATATAAACTGGGGGGGGGAATTGGCCTGGGAGGGGCAGATTGCTGCTCGGGAACTGACTGGGCATCTGTTGGCAGGTGGTGAGCAATTGCATTGTGCATCACTTGTTTTGTATATTCCAATCCTACTATTATTATTACTATTATTATTTTCTTCCTTTCTGTTCCTATTAAACTGTCTTTATCTCAACCCACAAATTTTACTTTTTTTTTCCTGATTCTCTCCCCCATCCTACTGGATAGGGGGAGTGAGCGAGCAGCTGTGTGGTGCTTAGTTGCCAGTTGGGGTTAAACCATGACAATACAGAACCCAATGATTCTATAGCCATAATGATGATGTTTCTAAATGTCCAACTGCAGAACAAATTCATTTTGTATAGCTCCGTGAAGAACTAATGAGATTAATTGTTGAATGATCAAAATGCTGAAGTAGAAGTTCTATGTATGGGCATAGATTTCATGGAACACAGTGTATTTTAAGTGAATTATGTCATAAGCCTAATGGCTGGGATAAACAAACTAGTATCCAAGTGAGTTAAAAGGGGAGAGATTTGATCCCAGCATGAAGAACACAAAGTGGGCAGAAATTGTTAGTAAATGTATTCACATGATTATTGTGAAGTTCTTAAGAACACAAGCATTTATGTTGTGTGAAGATGGAGAGAGAAATCATGAGTTCATTTTCTGTGAAGAAGTTCAGTTTCAGGAAGATTTAGAGTTCAGTATGGTGGTCAAAATGAGCTTTAACGAGCAGATTTGTAACTTATTTTGAATCAATGGAAGTAGTATGACAGAAAATAAGTAATTCTGAAAGAACTCTGGAGTATTGTGGGGTAAAAAGCTAGAAACCAAAAGAAATTAAAGGTTCTTTTTTCTCTGTTTCTTAAGCAAAAGCGTTGCTTTGCCACCAACAGAATTGATTCTTTTGAGACTGAAGAGACTAGTTCTGCACATTGTCGCCATAGAATATGTTGAAGTACTGATCAGTTCATAACACTTACATAGTAATGCTGGAAATAAGCTACACGATACTGCGTGCAATATACAACATAGCTTTCAAAGCTTGTATACAAGCACAAATGCTTTGTATGTTACGTAAAACCCCCCACATTTTTATGAGTGGAAGCTTAAGCTAGATTGCATTTGTGCAGGCATGGTTTATGTGCACAAGTGCATTCTGCTCTATGCAAAAGTAATCCTGCAGTTCCACTGCATATGAGCTGCAGTTAAGAATTACCTAGGGGACTCTGTTCTTCAGAACTGGATTGTCTGAGAGATTAAATAAAAATAATTTCATAGCTGCTTCATCATTTTTCATGGATTCTATTCTATTTAGTACTGGTTTCTTTTACAGTTACAATTTAGTCTTGTATTTGAGGCTGACTTAAAATTCATGTGCTGTAATCGTGTGCTGTAATCAGCTAGATAGGAGGTTTCTATATCTTGGGGGAGCAGAAGAGGTGTGTAAAAATGCAGATGATATAGGTTGATATCTAAGAGTTTGTATAGATTCTGAGATGAGGTATTTAGCGTTCTCCAATTATGACTGCTGTCTAACCCTTCAGATACCTAGTCAACAAGATAACTTGCCGTTACCAACAAATTACATCCTCCTCTTCAGAGATTAGGTAGAACCACCATGGCGATGGGGAAGGTGTCTTTGGGTAGAGTGTCTGAAGGGACCTAATGAGTGCAGAAATCTTTAAAAGAATTTGTGTTGGAATACTGTAGAGTAACGCTGAGCTGCTACAAAAATACTTGGTATTATGGGGTAATGAAGTTACTGTCTTGTTTTTGAGGAGAAGAAAATTGAAAAGAATAGTTCTAGATCTATTTTGAATACAGTTACTGTGCAGTGATGAATGAGTGGAAAGTGTCAGACCTTTATACATAACAGGGAATAAATGAAGTGTCATATGCTTGTATGAAGAAGGGGATGTGTATATGTGCGATGCACAAGTGATATGGTCCAGCCATCTCACCTCACTGTCTTTTTGAGACTTGACTAGTGGAGGGTAGATAAAACTAAAATGTTAATGTCAGTTGTTGATCACACTTGTTAAAAGTTCCTTCTCTTTGCCAGCTGGAGACAGGTTCTGTAAGGGTTACATTCCTGTAATTAAAAAAAAAAAAAGAGAGAAAAAATACCTTTATGTCAGATTTAGAATAACTTGAAGGAACGAACTTAGATAAGTTTAAATCCTGGATGAGTATTTCTGTCTGTGGGGTTTTCGTATGCTTTCTGTGAAGCATGTGCAAAGTGGAATGCAGAAAACTGCTTTTAGGTTTTTATCCTTCTCATGAAGTGAAGTGTGGCCATATGTATGTAGTGGGTTGATCCTGGCTAGGTGCCAGGTGCCCACCAAAGCCATTCTGTCACTCCCCATCTCAGCTGGACAGAGGAGAGAAAATATAACAAAGGGCTCCCAGGTCGAGATAAGGACAGGGAGAGATCACTTGGCCAATTACTGTCATGGGCAAAACAGACTCAACTTGGGGAAAATTTACTTAATTTATTGCCAATCAACCAGAGTACGGTAATGAGAAATAAAACCAAAATCTCAAAACACCTTCCCTTCACCCCTCCCTTCTTCCTGGGTGCAGCTTCACTCCTGGATTCTCTACCTAATGCTCCCAGTGGCGCAGAGGGATGGGGAATGGGCGTTACGGTCAGTTCATCACACATTGTTTCTGCTGCTTCACCCTCCTCAAGGGCAGGACCCATCACACTCATCCCCTGCTCCAGTATGGTGTCCCTCCTACGGGAGATAGTGCTCCACAGACTTCTCCAACGTGGGTCCCTTCCACGGCGTGCAGTCCTTCAGGAGCAAACTGCTCCAGCGCGGGTCCCCCATGGGGTCACAAGTCCTGCCAGAAAACCTGCTCCAGTGTGGGCTACTCTCTCCACAGATCCGCAGGTCCTGCCAGGAGCCTGCTCCAGCGTGGGCTTCCCAGGGGGTCACAGCCTCCTTTGGGCACCCACCTGCTCCAGTGTGGGGTCCTCTATGGGCTGCAGATGGATATCTGCTCCACCATGGACCTCCATGGGCTGCAGGGGGACAGCCTGCCTCACCATGGTCTTCCCCATGGGCTGCAGGGGAATCTCTGCTCAGGCACCTAGAGCACCTCCTCTCCCTCCTTCTTCACTGACCTTGGTGTCTGCAGGGTTGTTTCTCTTACGTGTTCTCAGTCCTCTCTCTGGCTGCCATTTCTGAGCCCCACAACTTTTTTTTTCCTTCTTAAATCTGTTATCACAGAGGTGCTACCACTGTCGCTGATTGGCTTGGCCTTGCCCAGTGGTGGGTCTGCGTTAGAGCTGGCTGGTATTGGCTCTGTCAGACAAAGGGGAAGCTTCTAGCAGCTTCTCGTCAGAAGCCACCCCTGCAAACCCTGCCCCCCACTGCCAAAACCTTGCCACAGAAACCCAATACAATGTAATAGTTCTTGAGAAGGTTTCTGTTGCATGAACCCAGATAGTTAAAAGCAATTCTAATGGCTTTGCTGCTCTGAGGACAGGATGGTAGGGAGTGCATGGTTCATAGCATGAAGGAATAGGTTTGCTGTAAGGGCGTGCTTATACTAGAGAGGATGGTAGCAAAAACGTGAGGACGAGATGAAACTCTCTTGGCTTGTTTTCTGTTGTGATATGGGAGTAGTAGGCATCTTGATGTGGACTGAAATTGCGTTATTTCACTGCTAACTTTTGAAATGGGCAAAGAGAACTTGTCTGTAGCAGGAGAATGACTTTTCCAGTAGTGGAAAAAACCCCATTGTTCTTACAAAGCTGCTTGTTGAGTCTGACCACTGGTAGTCCTTTATTTTGTTCTTCTGCAGGAGACAGCTGGGGATGTAAAGGCTTCATGGTTTGTCCAACCTGAGCTTTCATTGTACTAGATCAGTTTTCTAAATAGAGACTGTATGCTAAAACCAGTCTGTGCTTTGGTTGTGGTGTAGTTAGTATGTTCTCCACTGTGAGGGTTTTGGAAGACTTGTAAGGCTCAGCATACCTGAAGAGGTCACGCCTTCTCACAAGGAATGGTTGACTGTAATCTATTCTATGCAGTCATTTCCTGTGACCCTAATTTGTGTTGTTAAATGGTTGTCTGATAATTTTGTTTCACTGTATGATAGTGCATTGCTCGTGTAGTCTGTTATCTCTTGACTGAAATGATTATCTGGGTAGTCCTGTTTGTAACAGCTACTCCTCTGGAACACTTCACACTTCTACTTGTTCAGTAGACTAGAGAAGGGCATCTCTTTATTGACACAAAAGGAGTCTTCTGACCAGATGGAAAAGCTGCAGATTTTCCTCTTCTTTATCCCCAGTTGCTCACCTTGTGAGCCAGAGGAGGAGAGGGGAGCATCTTTTAAGAGGAAGGAGGCATATAGCCACTAAATGTCTGGCTCCTACTTCAGTACTTGAAACTCCTTTTTCAAATGGGTTTTATATGTAGGTCCCACTGAGAATGCAGCCTGCACAGATTGTTTTTACTATCAAAATACTGTATTGTGTTAGAGTATTCAAAAGGCAGGAGAAAGAAGAAAGCAAGTAGATTGGCTTTATTCTAAACATAGAAAGCTTTTTGCATTGTCGGTGCATCATATTCTTGTGGTGAAGAATATCCCATTGCATGTCTGTCTGAGGAGAAAACCCAGGAAAATGCACTGAAAGGCTTTTCGTATAAATAAACTTCAAACTCTGGTTTATGTCCTAAAATCTTGCATCTCTTCCTCTTTCAGTAGGCAAAAGAGGAACAGATCCTCCGCTTGTGCATAATGATAGCTCAGGATTAATTTTGCAATCAAGAGGTTTGAAATAGTGACAAGCACATAGTCTTTGGTTTGGTGTTTCACAGAACTTAAGCAAGTGATGTAGTGGGCTGGGGTCAGGGATGTGACAGGACTTTTTTTTTTTTTTGGTGATGTAATTTTTCCACAATGTTTTGAAGTGTTACTTACTGTCATTTTACTTTAACTTGAGGAAGCAGCCAGGATTTCATCCTGGTGTTGGCTGAATAATTTTTCTGTGTGCTTTTTCTGTTTGTCCTTTATCTGTCCTTTGTATATGAATCTGTTTTGAAAGCTAACATCTGCTTGTTTCCTACAAGTAGATAAAACTACTGGCATAGATGGAAAAAAGATACATCAAGAAAAATCTTGGTCTTTGTTCCTGTATTGTTAATAGCCAAAAATTTGGTTTCTTCCCCGTACCTCAACCTACAGTTGTGTAGCCAAAGTAACGAGAGGATTTGTGTCTTCATGGCTACCAAATGAGAACTTCATTAAAGTGTTGTGGATGAGTTTTAGTTCAGCTGAATTGTGCTGACTTGGTGGTTCCTTTCTTGGGATGTCTTACTTAATTTTTAAAATATCTCTTAATTCCTCTGTTGCTTACATTATTGGAATTTTCAAAGGCTTTGTTCTGTAAGCAGACAGAACAGGACATGTCAATATTTGTCTGTGACCACATCCTGCAAAAACATGACTAGTTAGTCCTGTTGAGACTTTTTTTTTAAGATGAGCTCAGAATTTTGTAATGAAATTCATACACTGAGTTTAAAAGCTTTGTGATTTGAGAGAAAACATCATGTGAACAAACAATACATGAATATAGCTAAGCAAATAGCAATTAAAACATGGACAATAACTTTCAGTCATGAGGTATTGTCGGTGCTGTTTTCAGATGTGCAGAGGGAAAAGCTCTCAATTGTTCTTAAGTCGGCTGGTAACTGAATCCACATTTGTAGAGCTTGACAACAAAAGGCTTTTTGTTCACAATTTGTATTCATTTAGGATATGCCAATTACAGAGCATAAATAGAACACAGTGTATGAGAAGGCCAATATAACATGTTGCTCAATTCATGACTTACCAGAAATCCATAATTTATACTAAAATATTTAGAATTACAGGTAGAAGCTACTTGTCGGATTTTAGATTTCTGCATGAATGAGCATGATGTGATTACTTTGAGAAAGCACACACTTCTGTATTTGGTGTGACAGCAAGATGTGCAACCCGGTCAAAACTCTTTCTGAATATTACTTGCAATAATTTCATTAATTTAGTGGGGCAATACTGACTGGGGCAAGTCAGTGGGTGCTTGCTAAAGGAAGCAACAAGACCTTATTCTCCCACTGTTTGCCAATAAAGCATACTAAAGAAAATTATTCTAATGCTTTCCCCAAAGTTTGTTCAATTCCACCAAGCATTGTTATCAGTGTAGTTGTATGACCACGTGTGATTTGCATGTCAAGTAAGCATGACTGACTTTCTCTGCTGGGCCATTCGGCAGCGTGCATCTTCTTACTATTGGTGTGATACTTGTGCTGCCTGTGCTATTTACAAGAGTCAGCATGCTTTTTCTAGGATGTTACCCTAATCATGATGAATGAGCAGGAACATAGGTGAAACTGTAGGAGACTTGGCATGTACAATTTTACTGATATTTTTCTGTTCATTGCATAGTGGGAACAAAAACCTGCTTAAACAGGGACTGACCTGAAAGAACAGAAAGAAATAACGTTTGGTAAAGGACACACTCCCCACCCCTCTGCGTAATGTTTTAAATTGTGTTAACTGTGCAAGTCATTCTTGATTAAAACAGATGTGTCCAAAGACAAAAGTGTAATGGTTCCCGAACTATGAAATGCATTGAGGTGATGGGTGTGACTTGATAAATGAGCACATCATTTTAAGTTGTTGGCTTGGGAATTTTTTGTGGTGTGTGGAACAGAAACTTTGAGGTTTTTCTCCATTTGAGAAGTGTGCAAGCTGTCTTGCTAGCAGAAAGGTATGCGTGTGGGGAAAGCACTGAAAAAGGATAAACAGCAGATTTTAAGTTCTTCGTCAGTGTGGGGTTCTTATGTTGGTCACTGGTTTAAACGCTTGTTATATTAAGACTGTGTTTCTTTTCTGCCCTTTTTCAGGTAGCGGTGCTACAGCCGTTGTCCAGGCAGCACTATGCAAACCCAGGCAAGAACGTGTAGCAATAAAGAGAATCAACTTAGAAAAATGCCAAACCAGTATGGATGAATTACTTGTAAGTAAATTAGAGGGTAACATATTACATGGAGACTATCTTCTGTTTTGATTTTGTTTTTTGCTTGGTCTAAGAGTGAGGGTAGAATTTTATGCAGGATAATAGTGAGAAAAGGATTTGAAAATAATCTGAAAGAAGCATGCCCTTCCCCTAAAGAGGTATTTTATGAATGTGTATTTTCTAATGCCACAAAACCAAGAAGTGCAAATTTGAATCTTGGGATAACCAGCTGTTGAGAACTGTGGGAAGAACCTTACCCCTCGCTTTCTGGAGGCTCGATTTTCAAGAGAGTACTTTCTGGTTGTCTGTCTTTTCTTAATACCAAGGAAAGATACATTTTCATTTGGTTAGACACTGATTAAAAAGAAAAAGGTAAAATTCAGTATGTCTCCTTAAAATATCTAAAGCACCAAAACATGGCAACAGCTAGTTGTTGGATCATTTTGTAATGGTGACTTTTGAGAGGAGAAGTAGGAATGGCTACACTGCCATCTACACAAGGAAACTCTTGTTAAAGCTAATAACATGCATCTATCTGATAGGCTTTAACAAGCCATTTGAGAAATGCTGTTTGTTTGGGTCACTGATCAGAGGAGGAAGGGACCTGTAAGAGGCCCTTTGTAAAAGGGACTACAAGAGTTTTTCCTCTGCACTGGTTATGGCAATTCAGATGAAGTTGCAAAGAACTGTTAAAAACCAAAACCTGTTACTTTCTAATGCTCCTAGTCAGGTGCTTATAAGACTGATGTGTATTTATATATAGGCAGCATAACAAGGGTTGAAGGACACAAAACCATTCTAAAAGTGAGAACACTCTCTTCTGTTCCACAGGTTATACTACTGCCTAGAGACTGTGGGCTTTTTCTAATGCAGAAATTCCTGCCTGTGAAGGAAATGATCTCCTCAGCAGGGAATTACCAGTGCAAAAGATATCTTGAATTTGATACAGAGGGTATGGTCCATCCAGTTTCTTCAGATAAAATGGCTTGTTTACAGTGGAGGACCCAAAATGTTCTTCCCCTGGTGATTGATGGCATTTGCCTTCAGTTTATGTAACAGCTTGTATGGGACATTGTTGTGTTTTTTTAAAAGAGGATTGTGATAGTGGAAGCTACCTCTGAGGTAGGGAGACTTCTGTCAACTGAAAACTCAAAAGATAAATTCTGAACTGTGTTTAGAAAGAGAACAGCCCAAGGTGAGATGTTGTGCATGATGTATTAACATCTACAGTCCATAAAGAACTTTTCTATAAAACCAGAAATACTAAATCATTGTAATATAAAATTGTCAAACTTAGATTTTTTTTTTTTAAATTGGAATTTGAACTAATAATTGGAATTAAGAATTAAAATTACAACAAATAAAACCAGACAAAACTGCCAAAAATCTGCAAGAGATATTCAGGTGATCTAGAGATTAGTTACCAGCTTGTACAAAGTTATCTTAGCAAGTGCTTGAGATCTTTACTGCTGACATGTCTCCACTATCTGCCAAATGAGGCAATAGGTCTTGAATTTTTGGTCCCGTGTTGCTTTCTTTTGGTACAAAGACCACTGTCCATACCATCTTTTTTATTTTTTAACATAAGTCAATTTCTGCTTTTCTGTGTTCAGATTTTGTGCTTCTTTTATTTGTCGATCTGTTTTGATCTGAACATAAATTCTGGTTGTCCCAGTTCCTGGTTAGGAGTGTTTAAAAAANNNGCTTAAAAAAAAAAAAAAAAAAAAAAGGCCATGCATGATTCCTTTTATTTTTTATATGTGCATACACACATGTGCATGCATACATATATACATATATGTAATTCTTTTTTTTTTTTTTCCTGTGAGGGGAAGTGTACTTACTCTGACCCAGCTGTAATAGATTTTTAAATTTTGTTTAAAAAATAGAGATGTTATTCTGGAAAAGGGCATCACTGACCTTTAAAACTCTTGTTACAACTGTGCTAACATTTTTCTTTCAGTTGATAATACTTAAAATGCTCTTGCGTTTTGGCTTTTTTAACACCAGTTTTGAGTCTGCTTAGTTTTCAATCACTTATTTTTCTGATCAAACGGTTTCCAATGGCACAGGAATGTTCTAAAACTTCCCTCTGAACATGCTGTTTTGTAAAATCCTGCTGCTGAGTGCTTATGGATGTTGTGCAAAGGCACTTTTCACAAATTCTCAGCTGTGTGGCCTTCAGAGAACTAGAAAATGCAGTAAGCCTGGTGCCCATGTAAGCAGACTTAGGATTTGGGCCAGTGTCAATTAAAATAGAAAGGCAGTGTGGGAGGGAGTTTAAATAATACTAAGGTTACACAAACTGCCAGACTCCTGAAATTGAATACTCTGTTTCCTGCAGTGCCCTGTGTTCTCACTATTGTAAGCTAAATGTGACTTAACCCCATGAGACAAGGAAAAAGTTCCTGTCCTTAGTATTGTCCTGACTGGGTATCTTCCCCCATCCCTTTACATCCAGTTTTTTAAAACAAACAAAAAACTCAACACTACGAACCAAAGAATATTCTATAGAATGGCTTATTTGATTGAATCGATTTTCTAAACTGCATTTCTGCTCTGGATAGTCCTTTGATGCAGGCTCTCTGGAGGAGTCCCTCACATGTTATACTCAGCCCCTCAAACAGCTGTACCTGGGGTGTCTGTGGAGGAGGCTCTGGGGAAGCACTGACAGAGCTGTGCCACCTGCCTGGTCACTGGGAGCTGGCCTTGGCCCTGTGGGTGCTGCAGCTGAGTACCAAAAGGAGCTGTCTCGAAGTTGCTTATTAACTGTGTTGCCCACCTGCCCTTAGGCCGACACACGTTTTTGTGCAGCTGCTCAGTGAAACTGGATCAGAGATAACCTGGCCAAAAAGAAGTTAGCTTTTAACCCGGACGTATTTCCTGATGTAGTGCACAAACACTTGTGCTAGCACAGGGGAGGTAGAAGCAAAGGGGTGAGGGAGAGACTTAAAATTTAAAGTGTTGTTACGGCTTTCGTGCTGTTGAATGTCTAAAGTGATGTGAATGTGAATGTGAAGAAGGCTCTGGGGCATTCTCCTGGATGTCCTGCTGCAAGCTTTTCCTCTGACAGTGTATTTTAAGTGAATGCTTTTCTCTCACCTGTGCATATCATGGGTCTTAGCCAAATAGCTGAAGTTTGCGGAGGCTTACCATTCTGTGTGTGATGGGGGCTCTCCAGAACTGCAAGTCTGAAATTAATACTTTTCTGACTAAAATTCAATCCCTTATCTCTCATGGGCTGCTTTCTGTTGTTTTTGTTTTTTTTTTTTTTTTAAAAATTTTGTTTACAAAGACTCCCTTTGGAAAAAGTCACCAAAGCTGAGACAAAAGGTGCCTTTGGCCATGGTTAGTGTGATACCTCAATTTTTGCCAACAAGCTGATGCGGGCAGACAAAATATTCAAAGCACTTTTCAGTTAAAGATAGTGAAGCTTACCACAGTCAATTAGTTACATTTCTGCACTATTAATGGGCAAGTAAAATAGATAAGGTGTGTTTTTGCCTAGTAGTGGCAGGTAGACTTTTTGAGCTGTTGTTATATTACCAGCATAGGAAAACCATAAAACAATGTAAGAAATAGTAATCAAGAGTGGGAGAGTTACAGTTAAGAACCCGAGGCAGTAATTTGACTTGTGTTTAAGCTGATGTCTTCTGGGAAAGGGAAACATGCCCCACATATTTCTTCTGTTTTCCACATACTGTCTTCTGGG
>VYZV01025145.1:10285-34353 GCA_013401275.1 Pandion haliaetus | reverse complement strand
GGGGGGGGGGGGCTATTTTGCAAATTGCTCAGTTATTCAGGCTCATTGCATGACTATCCAGGCATTCATCCTGTGGTTCAGGGCTCAGAAGTTGTGTAGGGAGGAGGACTTTTGACAACAGGACTAAAATGTGTGTCAAACTATGCCTCGACTTAATAGTCACCAACAGGCATCATGAGATTAAATCACAGTCTTTAATACATGTAATTAACTTTTTATTATAAAGTGGCTGTGATCTTGAGTGCATTGCAAATAACAACAATAAAAAAGGCCCTCTTTCAAACACTTGCTGAATTGAGGTTGAAAGTTGAAAGTGGTATGTGGCAGCTTTAATCAATCTGTGTGGGACCACCATAGTGCCTGCCTTCCACCAGTGCTGGTGAGTCAGCATGTAACGTGGGTCCACCTGAAAGCGGTTGCTTTTCATGGTGGAGGGGAGGTGGAAGAGTTTGGTTTTTAGCTGGATTGGCTCCCTGCCTGGCTCACCCTTCAGAAGCATGTCCTTTAGCACCAGGGATGGATCAGGGCTCTGTGGCTGGAGGTGGAGAGGGAGAAGGAGAAGTAGGGTTGTAGGAGCTTGAGTTGGTGTGAGGCCAAACCCTCCAGTACAGAGGAGGCCTAAACACTCCTGTGTAAAGGATTAGCAGGATAATAAGAGCTGCCGGAAAGGTGTTACAGAGCAATTATGTGAAAGAGCGAATAGAAAAAGGACTCTGCTTGAAATAACAGATACAAGGCAGTCATTCTTAATGTGTATAGCTGTGATGTGTCATAGATGGTGTTACTTGGTAGTGCCACGTTGTGAATCTGTTGGTGACTGTGTGCTCCTCTAGTCAATTGTTTCCTCTGACCTTTGGTCTGTAACATTGCTTTTTCCTCTTCCACTTCTGTTTGATTGCGTGGCTCTGGTGTCCACCTGTCCATCCCACAGTAGCTGAGGATGTCCTTTGTCTGACAGCTTCCTTCCTCCTTTGCCACCTGCTCCCATATCTCTTTTGAACAGGAAAGGCAGTAGGTCTTGGTCTTTGCTTGCCTTTTGTTGTCCAGCCTGTATCCACACCTTCAGCTCTTGGAGACTGCTCATTCTTCATTGCTCACTCTGAATTGGGACTTTAACAGTAATTTCTTTGCTGCTCTCAAAAGAAAATTGATGTAGTTATGCCTGTATCTCCTGGCCAAACCTCCGTCGTGTTCTTTGCAATAATGTTTTGTCTTGCATACAGATCTATAGGTAAATTGAAATGTTTTGGTGTCTTGATGCATATTCTGTGCGTACTTCAGTTCTGTTACAGTATTTCACTTTGGAAATTAAACATTCTCTCTATAGAAGCAGAACTGATAGCTGGCTGTGTTATGTTGGGCTTTGTATTTCTTACAGAAAGAAATTCAAGCAATGAGTCAATGCAATCACCCCAATGTGGTGACTTATTACACATCTTTTGTGGTGAAGGATGAACTTTGGCTGGTTATGAAGCTGTTAAGTGGGGGTAAGTTACTGGTTTTACTTGTTTAGCAGCAAGGAAATTGTATGGTTTTTTTCTAATGTACCTTCTTTGAGTTAATTGACCTAAACCAAGTAAAAAGAGGGGTGAGAGACTACATAGGATGAACCTTGAGACATAGGTGTGTTATAGCAGGAATGTGCAAGCTTAAAAAGTTTGTATATGTATATTGATAGTACAGGCCAAGAATTACTGAGATAAATTCTGGTGATCTAACTACTGTAATTTTTTATTCTGAATCAATATATTAAAATTCTCTGTTAAGGCTGTGTGGGCAAAACTGATGAGAAGTAAGTCACTTCTGTCAGTGTGGCCTTGTTTTGAGTTTCTCTGAATCCACTCTATTTTTGTAAAAATGCATATAGTTCTGATTTCATGAGTGTTTCTCATTCCTTATTCGAGGAAGATTCTTCCTAGAACAGGCATTATACGTGCTGCATCCTTTTTATTGCTTAAACTAACCAAACACTTATTACAGTTTTTATGATGATGGTTAATGGTATAAAAATCTTACTTGATTCTGGAAGAGGAAAAAAGGGCTGAACTGAATGTGCTTTTAGCTTAGAAAAGTGAGGCTCCAAATAAGATGTGGTGGTACTGATTGCTACATGATGTTCTTCAAGATCAGTCTTGATTGTAGCAGACTACTGCACCCTCGTGCTGGAAAGCAAGGATGGGAAGTGTTCATAAAATAACACTTGTTAACGTCACATTTGGTTGAAGTGTTCAGTTCAAGCAAAAGCAAGCATAGGTGCTGAGAGAAACAAGTCATTCATGACAGGAATTTACTGTGAGCTATTGAAAAATGCTTGGATAAAAACAAAATGTTGCTATTAGATTCCTCAAAATTTGTAACAGCTTAAGTTCAATGTCAAACTGGGTGTCACTAGAAATGTTGTCATAATTTGTTTGCAGAGAATATCTCCTTCCAGTCTTGAAGCTGCATGTTTACATCGTGAACATGTGAACCATAATCCAAGCTGGATAATAAACTAAAACCTTTGCTATACATGTCTGTTTAAATGTGGGATACTCCTGAGTTTTCAGTAAATGGTAGCTTAGCAAGCTGTTAATGGATCTTTCTAATGGATCATTAAGTGTTACAGTATTCTTGACAAAAAGACAGCACAACAGTGGTGTTTCTCATTTGAACGAGGTAGCAGTGTGCTTTATTCTGAGAGCTAGTTACATGAGGTCTTTACATGTACATGCAAAGATTTTAAATTGCAGTAGCCTAGAAAGAATGAAGAAATACAGCTTTCTCAAGAATCTGATATGATAATGCTGTATATATGCTTTTTTTTTTTTCTTTACTGGATCTGCAATATAGGTTCAATGCTTGATATAATAAAGTATATCGTCAACAGAGGAGAGCACAAAAATGGTGTCCTTGAAGAACCCATAATAGCAACAATTCTTAAAGAAGTTTTGGAGGGCTTAGACTATCTACACAGGAACGGGCAAATTCACAGGTAGGAGCATATACACAGTGAAAAGTATTTTTAAAGTTGTGTGTATAGTTTGTTGATACTGGTCAGCTGCAGTTGCTTGACTAAGCAAATTGTATTGCCTCTTTCACATACTGTAAATGCAATTGGTAATTATCAAATAGTAATGCTTGGGCAGATGCTGTAATCTTGACTGCAGTTTGTAACTAATACTTAGTACCTGCCTGGTCTTTATTCCGTCTGTCTTATACTTAGGATAGGTCTGTGCTGCTCTAAGTATGCCAGAACTGTGGTCTATACTCCTGTGCCTGCTGGTACTCCAAATATCTAATCTGAATCTAGTTTATGCAATATGGTCTGTGACTTCGTTATTATGTCATGCAGTAAACCTGTAATCTTGGGCACTTGTGCACTGCTGTAGAAATGCAAATTTTTTATATTCCTGGTAATCAGTAATGTCTCTTACAACTCTACAGACTCTTTGTGACCACACGTGAAGCTGGGATTAGTATTAAGGAAATGCATCTTGGTGTATACGCATCTAATGATTGTTCTCTTCTATATAATCTCTCTTTACTGACTTCCTCAGTGTAAATTGTGCGGATTCCCCAGGGTGGTCTATACATACCTGCTGTAGCAACCCACAGGTTGCTTCCACTGTTTGGATGTTGGAAGTTGTCGTGGTTTAACCCCAGCCAGCAACTAAACACCATGCAGCTGCTCACTCACTTTTCCCCCCCCTCTCAGTGGGATGGGGGAGGAAATCGGGAAAAGTAGTAAAACTTGTGGGTTGAGATAAGAACGGTTTAATAGAACAGAAAAGAAAAAACTAATAATGATAACACTAATAAAATGACAATAGTAATAATAAAAGGATTGGAATATACGAGTGATGCACAATGCAATTGCTCACCACCCGTGCCGATTGATGCCCAGTTAGTCCCCGAGCGACGATCTCGCCTGCCCCCACTCCCCCTAGTTTATATACTAGACGTGACATCACATGGTATGGAATACCCCTTTGGCCAGTTTGGGTCAGCTGCCCTGGCTGTGTCCCCTCCCAACTTCTTGTGCCCCTCCAGTCTTCTTGCTGGCTGGGCATCAGAAGCTGAAAAATCCTTGACTTTAGACTAAACATTACTTAGCAACAACTGAAACCATCAGTGTGTTATCAACGTTCTTCTCGTACCTAGCTCAAAAACATAGCACTGTACCAGCTACTAGGAAGACAAGCAACAACTGAAACCATCAGTGTGTTATCAACGTTCTTCTCGTACCTAGCTCAAAAACATAGCACTGTACCAGCTACTAGGAAGACAATTAATCTATCTCAGCTGAAACCAGGATAGAAGTGCTGTACTCTGACCTCCCTAATTAATTTTACTGAGGTTAATTTGCCTTTTAAGGAAGGTGCCTACAGTAGGCTCTCTGTCTGTTTCGAGCACTAGCCTTTTATAAAGGAATCTTTTAAACAAAAACCAGATTTGCTGCAGAGGGAACTCTTGAGAATGGAGGTAGTGCAGATGTAGCACAGTAATTGTTCTTTATGTGTACTTCCTATGTCTCATCTTATAAATGAACTGCCTCTGATGTAAATCAAGAACTATTTTCTCCTTTTGCAGAGAGAAAATTGAGATAAATGGAGAAATAAAGAACAATTATCTTGACTTCTGGTCAGAATGCCAAAGATCTGTCTCAAGCCTTAATTCACAGTCTTCTGTTAAGCTGATATTGTTGTGGAAAGAACATTCATTAGCTTTTAAGGATAACAGGACTCTTTGAGGTCGGATTTGGGAATTCCCCTTGTCTATTTTTAAAGGACCTTAAAAAACATAAAAAGAGAGAGATCTATTTGTTACATCTGAGATTTCTCCTTTTTTATAACATCTCATTTGTAAACTATACAGTACTACAGAAGTCCTGTTCAAGACAATATAGTGTGTGTTCCTTTTCCCATGTATGTTGTAGGTGAAAGCTGTGGTAGTTCAGGGAATGCTGTTATCAGGTGGTATTTGCCAGTTGGAGATGATTCCAAAATTGTTCAGGGATTTTGTTCTGTTGTTTCAATGCATTCTTGTTTATGTATAAGGGAAACAAGTTATGTTACCTTTCAGTAGCAATCTGTTAATTATTTTCAGTAAATCTGGGAAAGATTTATTTTCTCAAATTCTTAATGTTTATGATATATTTGGTATGAAAGATTTATCCTGTGCATTAAAAATGGCATGCACATTTCTATAAAAAAAAATGGCCAGAAAGGTTTCATCTTAACATTATGCTTGAATAGTGTGTTAAATGGATATATTTGACTGTTAAGCACACACTGAATTTTTGACAGATTCAGTGTCAAGTAACTTTTCATCATGGTACCCTATAGCAAAATATGGTTGCTATTCTTGAGCTTTAATAACTTCATTGGGTAGAAATCTATAGTATATTTACCTTTCTTGAAGATGGGCCTCTTCTCTGAAGAGATCAAAGAGAAGTTTTTCTCAACTTTACTTTTTCAATAGTGGCGCAGTTGGGTGTGAGAGAGCATTAATTCTTGCTTTGAAGCTCTGAAAGCTCTCAGTTTATGACATTCTATTTATAAAAGGCAGTAAAACAGATTTTGGACCTAAATAATTCTGTTCTCAAAATCAAGCCCTGAATTCTGTTCGTTTTATGCCAAAGCTGAATTTGGGTCTTTTTATACAAGAGAGAGGGTTTGTGAGAGTTTGAGTTCTGCACTCTGTTTTATTGTAAATCATAAATCATTACATTTTATACTTCAGTTCCTGTTTCTGTCTTTTAAATTTTAAAATGCTATCTTGTGAAACTAATTAGTATTTATTTATATATTTACATAAAACGCGTACACATGTACTTTCATACTAACCTCTGTTTGTACATTCTAGAGATTTGAAGGCTGGCAACATTCTTCTGGGTGAAGATGGCTCTGTACAAATAGCAGGTAATGGCGATGGTAGAATAATGGCTAAATAATAGAAAAAGGTACTTCCAGCTGGATTAGGGGCAACGGATACAAGTTTTTCTGTGGGCTTTTAACTATTCCTTTTGGAATGCTGTAGTTGCAAGTTATCCGGTTTCAGATTTCAGGATTCTTGGTTAATGATACATGCTTTAGAAATTATTCAGTATTTTTCTGTGTCCCATAAAGCATATAAGGAAATTTTTTAATGTCCTCTTAATGTTTTTTTTTTTTTTGAATCACCCATGTACCTTAAACAGCTAACAAACAGTAGCAAGTCATCTGTTTGTTCAAGCTTATTTAATCTATTTCTGCAAGTAATTGTAATAGTTGTTGGGGATTCAAAAATCCATATGTACTGCCCTTCATAAGGACCTTGGCTATAACTTAACAAGTCACTGAGATGCATGAGATATCTCACTGAGAATTATTTTTGGCACTTCTGCCATTTGTCTTGCAATAGTATCGGTTGGATAGTTTAGTATTTAAAATATCCTCTGAATGTACTTCTTGAGTGGTAGTCTGTAAGAATCAGATTATTTTGTCTATGTAAGAGCTTAAGTACTGAGCAACACGCCATACTCCATCTCTCAAGCCAGCATTGGATATCTGGAAAATAGAGCAAGCAGGTGGTGATACCTGCCCCCTCTCCGAGCATAGTCCCAGGCCTTTCACGTTTATAGCTTGTGACCCAGCGATGAAAGCTTTGTGTTTAGTAGCCCGCAGTAATAAAAGTGGCTATAGCCAAAAGTTCTTTTTTATATAAACAATGCTTTCAAAGTACTGCATAAATGTGTATTTTGAGGGTTTTAATATACCAGTGTCTGAAGTCTGTGAAACTGGACAGGAAATACTGGCTGGTAAGTGAACCATTTAGTAATTGGGGCAGTTTTAAGTCTTCTGTTTTGAGTTCAAGACTTTTTAAGTAGTTAGTCAATTTTACAGACTTGAATTTTAATAAGATACCTAATATTTATTTATTCATTTGATTATACCCTACAGTTGTCTTCACTTTGTATAGCACTTTGGGCAACTGCTGAGATTCTAGGTCCGTGTTGTTCAAGTATTTTTTAGATCTTCTCATACTGTAAAGGAGTAGATGTCCAGATAACCAACTTAGTTATTATTATTATTTTTAATTAAAAAGTTGAAAGATAAAATCTCATGAGCCATCTGAAATAAAGCTGTTGACTTTAGATTTTTACTTTCACACATAATCAAATCTACTCTCCCAGTAATCTGATAATGTTCAAACAACAGCTTCATTTATCCCTTTCTAGTTCAACTCCAGGGCTTGGTTTCTTGACCTTTTCCTCCCTTTTGCTGTAGGCATCTTAATGAGTAAGGCTTTTGACTGTGCTGCTAGGGCATTCAGTGCGTGTGGGACTGAGGAAGTTCAGTGGCTGGATAGGTATGTGGAATGTGTTTTTCTGTGATGCATTATTTCAATAGCAGGTTATTTCCAATCTTCAGGTGAAAAGTGCAGCAGTGTCAAACTTGTTTCTTTGTTGGTGTGGGGCTGTTCTGTTTGGGACAGCTGAACATTGCACATTAACTGAAAGACAATTTTGAATGTCAGAGGCTGAAATTAATCCTTTTTACATCTTTTTGCCTTGACAAAGTAAAATCTCCTTTCATCTTTGGAGAACAGATACCTGCTAGTTTTGCTTCTTTTTATTTGCTAGAAGAACTTAGATTCTTTTGACTGCTCATTCTCCTGCACCCCAAACTTCTATAATGAAAAGATGTATTCAAAGCACACACTACTAATATAAGGTGTAATATTTGAAGATGCAGTTGCCCATTAGCATTTCTGGGTTCTATAATGTTATGGCTCACAAATGAAGCTCAGTCCAGTGTTTCTCTGACAAAAGATTTTGTGCAGATATAGAGAGCATAGGATCTTCAAAGAATTGGGATAGCTCTACAGGGATCCCTGATTATGGACCTTGGAGGTTCTGCATGGAGAATCTGTTCAGTCTTTGGTGGGAAAGAGGAAAATACACGTTTGTTTTGTTTTGTTTAAATTGGTGAGACTTTTAAAGTACGACATTCCTGTGTACAGAGCAGGGAACTTTGGACTGATTCACAAGTACGATGTTAAATAGTCACTGCAGTTCCTCCGCTCCAACATTCTGCTTAAAACTATTGGGATTGTAACATCTGGTGCTTTGGGCAAAGAAGATGATTGATACTTCATCAGGCTTTCAGCCTTCTAAGCCTGAACTGCCTGGTAAAGGTGAGGTAAGGAGCATATAGCAAAGAGCAATAATACACAGAGTTTGGTGGAAGTGTAGAAGGTATGGGCTGTATGGTGCATTTAGTCCATATAAGAAATGACAGTTTCAATAAAACTTGTCAGAAGAAGAATGTGTGTTTTGAGGGGTCTAGGCAGAGGGTCCTGCTCTTCATTTTTCTGCATAGGTGGCTGTGTGAACTTACCCATTGCATCAGTGGTTCTCAGGGTGTTCGCTCCTGTGGTAATCCATACCCACAGAAATTTTTGGTAAAGATCTGGTTAAAAATAGACAGAGCCTATGTCTCAGATGCTCAAGCCAGATGGAAGAGAAAGATTTATCAGGACAGTTGTTGGGCAGGCCAAGCTTTCCTTGGCCAGCCCTGTTCTCACAGGAGCTTGATGCTTTATTTCTCTCCCAGTCTTAACCATAACCCTACACATGGCCTTGGCTGAGCCTTAGGCTAAAGCCTACAGCCACTGTCAAGGTGAGAAACTTAGGGGAGAAATATTTTTGCAGCCTGTGCCTTCCTGCAGCAGCTGCTTTGCAGTTCTGCTGCCATGGAAAGAGTGGCTTCGTGTTCCTCCCAAGACTGATCCTGGTCCTAGAGCTTGGTTTTGGCTGAGGCTTGGCCAAGTGCCCAGCCCTGGCTGAGGTGAAAAAGCTGTCAGGTATGAAATGTTTTTGCAGCCTGTACTTTCCCTTAGTGGGCTCCTTGGAGGCACAGGCTTCATCCTTCTCCCAGCCCTACACCTAACACTAACTCTGGATGTTGGCCTTGATCAAGGCTTGGCCAAGTGCCCAGCCCTGGCTGAGGTGAAAAAGATGTTAGGGAGTAAAAGATTTGTAGGCTATGCTTATTTGGGCAGCTCCGTTTCCTTTAATTTCAGAATGCTTTACTAATACAGTTAAATCAGGGCTCTTCATTAAATTTGTTTTTTCTTTGATATTAGCTGTGACTTTTAGTGCCTAACACTGTTCAATTGTTCATCTCTTTCCTTGTAATACATTTCCCTTTCCTCTTTGTGTAACTTGTTCTCAATAATACTTTGTGTCCTATGTGACAGGAAGCTTACCACTGTAGGTCATGTCTTTTCTTAAATAACCTGTATTTGTGAAAGCTATGTCTGGGATGGGAAATTAAAGTCTTGTTTTTATTGAGTAGCTATCAAAGCATTATTTCTGTCTGTAAGCACAACAGTGTTTGACTAGTATTATAGAGAAATGTTCACTTGACTTAAATACTTATCACATCTTTCTCAGTGAGGTGTTGCAATATTTCATTTTGAAGCCTATACAAGAAGAGATTTTACTTAGTTTTTGTTTTTTTTTATTCATTGTGCTTCCTCACCCATTTATATTTGTATGTTGTCCTTTTCAAAATTAACGTTATGTTAATAAGGAAAACCAGCAGCAGGGAAGCAAAGGTTAAGTCAGGATTTTAGCTGTGTATCTCAGGTCCTGAAAGGGCCTGTAAACAATTGTCCAATACAAACTATTTATCTTTGGTACTGAAAGGACATAATTTTTTTTTTTCCATATTTCTCCTTTATTTATGCATTTATTTTTGATTTCTGCCTATTTCACTTTTCCTTATATGCAGTAGTTTCCCTTCAGAAAACTGTCACTAATACCAG
This sequence comes from Pandion haliaetus, assembly GCA_013401275.1. Classification (NCBI taxonomy): domain Eukaryota; kingdom Metazoa; phylum Chordata; class Aves; order Accipitriformes; family Pandionidae; genus Pandion; species Pandion haliaetus. The sequence continues at coordinate 24,558 of VYZV01025145.1, read as the reverse complement.
CATTGATTTTTAGGGCATTAAAAACTTAGAAGCAGGTGTTTCTGAGGCTGTTCGTGCTTTTCAGAAACACAGACAAAACCTGTCTGTTCTGTAACTTACAGATTTGAGGGGGGGGAAAAAAGGGGTTTTTTTATTCATCAGGCAAGCTGCAGGGAAGATTAAAGAATATTGCTTGAAGCTTGCTTCTTGCTTGTCTACTGTATTTCTGTGCGTTTTAGTGGTGTGGAAGAGGTCTAGAATTTGAGTCTGTGATGGTTAACGGCAGTTTAGTGGAAAGTAATGGTAAAACTACATTTTCTGTAGTTACTGATTTTTATTTTTTTTTTCCAATCTTAAAATCAGGGAACAATAGGAATACAAAAATTGGAGTAGTCTGTAGTAAACTACTTGATTTTAGTATAACTGGATTGTAAATAGCACAGTCTAAAATATTCTTCATATAGCTCCATTCAAAATGACAGTATTTCTCCATACATTGGTAATCTGCTCTCCTTTTTCTGTTTATCCCTTACCTCTCCCATATAGCTGTGACTGATGTAGTAACAGGTTAACAGAACACAAAGGCCTTTTGCTATTTTGGGATTTGGAAAAAACTATTCATGTCATGGTCTACTGTTAAACATATATTGTTGATCACTTTGCTGATTGTCTTTGATTTGTCAAATTTCTGTAAGTATTTAAGTTATATATAGTATTCCCTCTTGTTCAAATTGCATTCAAATTTAATAGCTATACAGAAGTACCTCCTTATCTTTGAACAATAGCAGATGCAAACCTTTCAAACCTTGGCTCAAAGTGCACATTTGAAAATCTTAAGTGACAGAGGTACTGGAGTCTTTGTAGCCTTATTCAGGAAGACACATACTAGGAGGTTGAACTAGTGCTGATTTCCCACATAAAACTATACCATCTATTCTGTAGCATTTCAAGAACAATGTGTAATGAAACAAAGGTAAACTCTGCAATGGAGAGTTTCTGTAACTAGACCTTTATGAATTGACTATTTCTAAAGTGTAAAACTTTTGCTTTGTTACTCTAGTTTAACAGATTTCGACTTTTTTCCCCCTTTCCAGATTTTGGCGTTAGTGCATTTTTAGCAACAGGAGGTGATGTTACTCGTAACAAAGTAAGGAAAACATTTGTTGGTACTCCATGTTGGATGGCCCCTGAAGTAATGGAGCAGGTATTCCTNAAATATTTGCAGTCTTCAATTGTTGGAACTTGAGACATTACTACCTTGTTTTTCCTTTCTGGTTCTATTCCAGGTGCGCGGTTATGACTTCAAGGCTGATATGTGGAGTTTCGGGATAACAGCCATTGAGTTAGCAACAGGAGCAGCACCTTATCACAAATACCCTCCTATGAAAGTAACAATCACTTTGTATTACTTAATGCTGTTAGCTATATTATTAATGCTGCTAGATAGTTAGCACTAATTCATTTTTAATAGCAACTCAAGGTATCTAAATATATGTGTTCTGTTGGAATATTTTTTTTTCTTTTAATTTCTACATGTTTTGAATTGGTTTTGCTTACAGTATCTCTTTTTTGGGTTTACTGTAGGTGTTAATGCTGACACTTCAAAATGACCCTCCCACTTTAGAGACAGGTGTAGAGGACAAGGAGATGATGAAAAAGTATGGCAAATCCTTTAGAAAACTAATTTCATTATGCCTTCAAAAAGATCCTTCCAAAAGGTAAGTCATTATTGCCATGTGCAGTGGAATTATTTTTCTGACTATACAGACTACTTAAAGTTCCAGTGCTTAAACATCATCTTTAAGTGTATGATTCGAGTTTTGTAAATAGCAGCCTACAGTCATCTTCATCTGTGGAGAAGAAATTGCCTCTTAATTGTTGCTTAAGTTTTCTTCTTCTGAGTTGTTAACCTGATTTATTTATACTTAAACATACTGTTGGATTAAACTCTAATCAAACAAAAGTCCTTGCTCTACAGCTTAGTTTCTCATCTGAGGCAAGATATAAATCTTGATATTGTGCATAAGTCTAACAAGACTGTTCAGATTGATTAGACAGAACTGTTGGTAACCAAACATAGTCTCTTAGCCTTTAAATTAAATTAAAAATAATAACTTTATCTTTTTCTCATTTTGTGCCATAACCTTAGTATTGCCTTTAACTTGGATCTTTCCAGAGAAAATTACTTACTAAGAGGTATTTATATTTTTACTGTAAATTTAGGGGCTCCAAGCTTGTTAGAGTTTTCCTCATTTTTATGTAGGCAATTGCTTGTCATAGTACCTTAGTGATCTGTTCTTTCTTGCTATTTTGTGAATGGGATAGCCAAAATGATGAAAATATTAAACAGCTATTCCAAAACCATTGCCAAGGTCTCAAGTTCCCAGAATGATTAATTTACTTATCCTTTATTCATTTTTCTGCAGACCCATTTTTGTACATTACTTTTGCTGAAGAGAAGCACTGAACTTCACTAGCACATTCTCATTAACATTATTTCCTAAGAGTATTTAATACATCACTTTTTTGAGATTCAGAGCTGATATTTCTGGGAAAAAAGATTGTTCTGTAAGAGCATTCCTGATTGAGTACTGTGTGGGTCTTTTATGGTGTGTACTTCTCTTCACTGATGTTATGGTAGCTTAAGTCCAGGTTATTGTTGTAGGGAGTCAAGTCAAAAAGGTGACAGCAGCAATACTAGAGAACAAGTATAATTAATAAAAAAGATTATCTGGCAACTTTTTTATTCTTGAAATCCTTCAAATTCTTTTTTTCACTGAAGGATCATTTGTGTACTGTTTTCAGATTCTCAAACCCCTTACAATTGGTAGGCTTAGCACTGCACTTTGGCTGCTTACAAATAAGAATGAAATGTTTTCCGGATAATCAAGCTTCTTTTAGTTTCCAGTGTCTGGTAATTTTCAGGGCAAGATTAAATTGGTATGAAAACATGAGAAGTAAATAATGAAAATGGTTTTCCTTCTCTCCGCATACATAATGCTGAGTTACCTGATCTGTAGTTATGACATCAGTGTTGAAACATTAGTATTTAAACTAATTATGCCAATTTATTACACTGATATTTAAACATGTGCAATATCTTCATGCTGACAATTGCCTTGAATTAAATAATTAAACTAGCAGATAGGTGATTAGATCTGTGTGCCAGTTACTCTAGCCGAGGAGCAAGTGTCCTTATATTGTGGGGTCATTGCTACTTTTTGTTTCTCCCAAGCCAGGATTTAATTTTGTGCATAGATACCTCCATAGTCTTGTCAATTGTGGGAGAAGTGCCTGCTCTTTGTGGCAAATTGTAAGACTGGCACTGCGCTGTTGTTGTCTCTGACCATGATGTTTTTCTTTTGGGGATCTGTGTGTGGGTGTTTCTCTCTCTCCCCAGTGCCAAGGATGGTGCTTACAGTCCTCAGCTGCAATTCGCTGCCGCGGCCTGTGTGGAAAACAGGCCCAGAAAGCATGGTCAGACCAGTTCAGAAGTGTCTGGCATAGTTAATGGTAGAGGAATGGAGAACACTAGTTTGGATGAAGCTTTACTAAGAATCTAACTTTTAACTGTGCATATCCCTGTTTTGAGATGTGATGGTACTGAATCACTGAAACTTGTATTAAAGTTAAGAGTTAATCTGAGATAGAACTTTAAAACTTTGACACAGAAACTGATTTATTTATTTTTATTTTAAAGTTCCCCTTCCTTTTTACTTATCCAAGGTTTATGTGTGAATTACTGCTAAGCCTGGTGGTCTCCACAGTGCCACTAATAAGAGCTTCTTTATTGTAGAGTTTGGTACTTTGGAGGGGAAGAAAAATAAGTGCTCTATGCAACTACTGTCTGTGTCTAAATTGGATGTATTTTGTTGATGTCAGGAGTTACATCGCTATTTCTAGTGCAAGTGAACTGATATGTACATACACTTACTTACTACTCCTCTTTTCTTCACTTACTTTTCAGATGTGTCCTCAGAGAAATAAACTAGTTCAGAGTTGGGTTTTTTTTCTGAAACTGAAATTTTCCAGATGGAATCTTTCCATTGTCTTATCTAGTTTGTGCTATATCCAATCTCTTGCTTTAATTCAAATGGAAAACTATAGCAGGTGCTGCTTCTGTTCAATTAGAAATGATGAATCTTGGAGATTTTGGTTTCCCTAAATTTAACCGTGTCAAAATTAGTCTTGGATAGTGGTATGGGCTCCTAATGGAAAGGATGAAAAGAACCTGGAGGATTTTATTTCATCCCAAGAGATACTTTGCTTTCTCTCCAGAGTCTGCTTCAGTACCAGCATCTGGCTTAGGCTAGATAAGTAGCTTTTTAGATCCCTGAAGCTAGGGGGGACAGATTCTGCTGTTGGAATCACTTTGGTAGCTGTGAGATTCTGATTCTGTTGAAAACGTCAAAAATATAAACTTGACAATGATGGGAAGAGAGAGACTTGAACAGAACTGCAAGTAAAAGTGAAATGTCTAGGTTTTGACCTTAGAACTGTTGCTTTGTCAGTTTAGTTGGAAGATGACAGTGATGACTCTCTCTTTGGTTTATGCATCATGTTAATAGTGTCAGTATAGTTTCTTGTGAATATGTGTTGACATCAATGAAGTGAAAGAGTGCCAGTAGCAGGTATTGATGCTACTGTTTGGAAAATGTAATTATTCTTTTATTGCTGTGGAGCAAAGTTCAATTGTATTCATAGTTTCACTTGGGGAAGAACATGATAGCTGACTTTGTTTTAAGGGTAAAATACATTTGTGTTGAAAGAAAAAGAAGGAAAATTTGGCAACTTAGAGACTTTTTTTTTTTTTTTGTATTTTTGCCATAGAAGCTTAATTTTTTCATGTGTGGTAAGTGAGTACGTGTGAATTTATTCAGTAGCTATTATCATTCATACCCCATTCATACAGTACTAATTCAAAAGTATTAGAGACGTGCCATTTAACCTAACGTCTTGTACTGTATTCACTGAGAGGGGTCTTTGTTTTCTGTTCTAATTTATTATTGATCTTTCAGGCCCACAGCAGCAGAACTTTTAAAATGCAAATTTTTCCAGAAAGCCAAGGTAAAACGTTTAACCCTACGAATAAATTTTGCTCTGCCTTAAAATCTACATGAAATTTCTTCTTTTCTTGTATTGATTTTTAACTTAGCAAATGTTGGTTTTACAGAATAGAGAATACCTGATTGAAAAGCTTCTCACTAGAACGCCTAATATAGCACAAAGAGCAAAAAAGGTGAGTTTATTCACATCTTTTTCTTGACTGGTACACAAGAGAAAGCAGGGATTGTTCAGTTGCCTTACATTTTAGTTGACTGACTGAGCCATTCTCTTATGCAATCCTTCAAAGATAGTGACTGTTGAATGAATGTTTTCTGCAGCCTAGCTTTCTCCAGGAAGCCCTGGGACATTTTGACTTCCTTTCTGGCCTTGCCAAAATAATATATAGTATTTGTCATCATACATGTTACAAATTTTTTTTCCCCACTCCCTTTCAGAAAGCTACAGGTTGTGCAAATAAGAAGTGATCTGCAAACATGTAAGTTCATAAACTGCAGAATTCATATCTTCATTGATCACCTAGAGAAAGGGTGGAGATACTGTAAATGGCATTCATTGAGGACTGCCTGGTTCTTTGGATTATTTCAAATGTGATGCCCAAATGTATGGAAGTCAGGTCCAAACTCTACAAGAGTGCTGATGAGTTATTCAGACCAGTGGAGCCTTGTCCCACAGGCGATGGAGTGTAAACCCACAGCTATGACATATGCTGGTATTTCTGTGGTGCCTTTGACACTTGTGTAAATGAGCTTACCAGGTCATGTGCAGCAGAACTAAAAAAAAAAAAAAAAATTCTTAACAGATAAGTATTTTAAAACTTCAGTATGAAGCAAGCTACTGTTCGTAAGAGCTAATAAACAGGAATGAATGTAGACTCCTGCTTGGCGTGTGTGAGAAATTATGGAACTCCCTTTCTGTGGTGACTTAAGTCGCCATGCCTCTTCAGTATGAGGAGCATGCTTGGAGATTGCTGAGCCTATGCAGTTGACAGGGTAGTGTGCTGAGTCCAGCTTTGTAAAAGTGGGCTTTCTGGGAAGATGTTTTGAGGAGGGTGCTTCAGGAAAGGAACTATTTCAGCCGTTGTTGGCACATCAGTTAGGCTTCAGTTACCTGGACTGGCATTTGTAAGATTTGCAAGGTTGTCTCTGTGAATATCAGTTTGGTTTAATTCTACAACACTGAAATGTTCCCACAGCAGGTAGCTCATACTTGGAACAGACTGTCAGCAAGACCTGAATGCTTTAGTTCCTTCTAAGTTTCTTTTAGGTGGAAGTAAATTGGGAAATCAGTGGCAATGATGGGACTTTGTGAGAGGCTGGAGTAGAAAGCTGGAATGAGAGGGCTTGTAGAAGGGGTAAGTGTGCTGAGCAGGTTAGCATCTGCAAGGTGTGGAGGAAGGGTAGGCGTAGTTCAGCTATTTAGCCATGTGGTGGCAGCAATGCCCACATAAAACATTATCCAACTGGGGGAAAAATCATAGTCGTTTGTTTTTCATTTTACATCTTGGGCCATACAGGAGTAATTTAGACATGTTCTAGTACCAGCTAGGTTTCTGACAGAGCATGTGCCTTGTGAGATTCATCTCCCAGCTGTGACCTCAGGTCAACTTTAGGGACTGCATGTTAACTCATACATGTACATAAACTTTAAATAATTTAGCATCTGGAATTGCAAAATGAATGCAGGGCAGCCTCCCATACACCAGCAGAAATAGTTTCCTGAATGGCCTTTTGGACAATTCTTTCTAATTTGGAAGAGGTATGATTCTTAAGGAATCAAAGCTGTACAGTGCTAGAGACAAATTAATAGGTCTTTTAATTACAGCATAAATGGGAAAAATATTCAGGTTTTAGCTAGTGAAAATACTAAATTATTTATATTTTGAAATTACAAAATATTAAAATTCATCAGGGATTTAAAATTTAATTAACTTGTTACAACTTTGCATGTAGCTACTGTTTTTAAGATACTATAAAACATAAATGTATTAATATTAGAACTGTGGGTTTTTATTTAAAAAAAGATTGTGTAAGTAGAGTTTGCTCAAACATTAACATGTAAAACATCTAAGAGGACACTCTTGGAAGAAGTAACCTCTGTAATGGAAAAAAGAATGTCAGTAGGGCAAGAGATGGGAAGGAGCTGGTGTCATCACTGCTTAAATTATCTTCTGTAGTGCTTGGTATGAAATGTCTATAACTAACTAATGATCTGTAGCACCACTGCTAGCACAGATGTCAGATCTGCCCTGCAGCGATTTAATTTTTCTTGCATTTACCACATGTATAATTACTTTGCCTTGTTGCCCAGAACTCCAGCCTCAGTGTAGTTTTAACTTTAAATTCTTTTCTCTTGACATAGTGTTTTCATGTTTTGCTTCTGCCTTTACAGCTTATACTTGGCAACTGTTTTGACTAAATATGAGTTCAGGTCTGTTTGTGAAATCCTGAAAGCAGGTACGCATGGTCTTGTACGTGTGAGGAAAACATTTGATGCTGTAAAGATGTGTCCTGTTTTATAACCCAATCTGATAATTAAACACCTACGTTATGTGTTTAAAATACTCTTTAACATCAGAGTTGTAAACTACATCTTTGTGCACATATTCCCCCTGTCCCAGTGTTTCTTTATTTGCTTTTAATTCTGCTAATTTTGAAATGATGCCCTTCTTCCTGGCCCTGTCCTAGTAATTAAGGATAACAGTGAACCACTTCTGGAACTGACTTGCCCAGGAGGAAAGGAGGAACATGTCTTTCCTCCTTCCTGTGCAGAACCTGCTTAAGTATATACTGGTACTGATCCAGAGAAATGAGTGTTACACCATTCAACTTCTTACTGGCAATTCTGGGTTTCATTAATGTGACTACGCTTTTGTGAGAGCATTGCTGGTGTCAAGAAGAACTGGAGGAAAGGCTGTGGTGAATGGTCTGAGCTGTGTGGGGTATGGTAAGTGGGGCCATGCTCTGAAGCTGCACTTTTGTCATTGATAGAAATGTGGGAGCCCTGATTGCAGCCTTTGCCTTGTTAGGTGGTGTGATGGTAGAGCAGCCTGCCCTGTCCTGCTTGGATCAGAGCTGTGCACATCCCTGTTATACAACAGCTTAGCAAGAGTTTAGACATGCTATTTATAAACATGTGTTAAAGTAGTTTTTAATTTTGAACTGAATGCTAATTCATTTCATTTGTGATTAGAATTGCTATATTGGAATAGAGGAAACTTTGGAACAGCTTCTAGAATTCCACAGGCAGTTTTGAAATCTTGTCATGCTAAAAAATTAATTATAACTGTAAGTACTCTGTATGCCCAAGGGCCCTGGGTCAATTTTGTGGTTTTATGATCCTGTTTCTTTAATTTTGAAAATCTCCTGCATGACTGCCACTTTTACAAAATGAACAGGGAAAAACATGTATCTGCATTTCATTTTATTGCTGTCTGAAGTACTGCTAGCAAAAAAAAAAATCTAAGTAATAATTGGGCTTGAATTCTGTTTTTGGGAAGGTGGTAGTGCTCTGCACTGTTAATAGAAGCTCTTTAGAACTCAGAGTTGTAAGTTACTGGGAAAAACCTGTGACAGCATAAAGAGATGATTAGTGTGAGTGATACCAGTTTTAGTAAAAACTTCAGTAGCAATACCCTTACTGATGGGTTGGAATTCTAGCTCTGCATTACAGCTAATTTAGGGAAATGATCATGTTACCTTGTAGAAGAAATTAACAATCCCCTGCATTTAATGAGGAAAATATCATTAGATCCCAGATTTCTTGGACAGCTCTAACAGCATGATTGCACCTCAGCAAGACATACGTATGCAATATTTCCTTGTTTCAGTAATGGATTTAATCTGATAGATACACCTCACTAATTATAGGTGTTTAGTACAGCTCATTTCCAGACCTTTTGAAAAGCAGAGAGCAACATTAGTTTGAGCTCAGATTATTAATACAAATGTATATTCATTGCTATGAATCTTTACGTTTTAAGAAATGCTTATTTCATTAATGGTGATGTATAAAGAGAAGGAGCATGTGCTATACTGGAACACTTGTTCTGGAAAACAGTAGCTGAACTGTAAGTATGTATTTGGCAAGGCTTTGTGTGGGGGAGGCCCCTCCATTGGAGAGGTTTAATTGTTCAGTTTACCTAGAACACTGCTACAAATGAAAAAAATAGTGCAACTGTTTTTATATTGTTGGATATTACTAGAAAAAATAGAGGAGAAATTGGCATTCAGACCATGTTGGGTTTTTTGATTATTTTCAAGAAGTTGTTGGAAGTAAAACTTAATGGAAACACTTTTTCTGTAAAATGTAAATTTGACAAAAATTCACATAATCAGAAAGCAGTGCCTTTGTTAGTGGGTGGTAGAAGTGGAAATTGTTTTAAGGGGCAGACACGTGCAGTTGAATCACTTTGTTTTAACAATTCAGATAAAGGAAAAAGATTGCTGTCAGTATTTCTGCCAGGTATGCTTAAATGCAGTTGTGCCATAAGATACAAGGAACTTCATACAGTATGTGGGTTTATCCATCCTTTCTTTCATTGGTGCTTTTACCATCTGTATAGAGTTTGTCTCAAATGGAGCTAATTAGTACAGAATAGACAAGTTTTGAAACAAACTATGGAATAGCTGGCTTGGTTGAGTGCCTTTTGTACTTCAGTTAAGCAAAAGCATCTCTACAATAACTTTTATCACTTGTTATGGCAGGGTTTAAAAGCTCACATATGATTCATCTTAATTGTTAAAAAGTAACCCTCTTTGGTATTGGATAGTGTTTTCCAGTTCATGGGCTATCATGGTTCAACTTCAGAATGCATTCCAGTGGCAAGTGAGTCACTGTCTCTTGTGTAACAGAATTGATCTGCTCATTAGCTAGTGTTGTGTTCGTGACCTGTTGACTTGTTCAAAAATGTCTAGAACATGGACTAACATGAGGCTGGTGTATAATGAGAACTTTTCTGATTAGACCAGTAGCTTTAAATATTTGGCATTTATCTAAGCTGTTGAAACTTTCAGTACTGGAGGAGGGTTTCATTACTGTGAAATGCAAGTGTAGTATATTCTTAAAGGTGCTGTTGAAGGACTCCTGGTTAAAGAATCAAGACAAGGGAAAGGAAGTCCAGGTGTGCATGATGCTGACGGTAGATTCTTTGACCAGGAAGTAAGTCTTGTAACTAACCAGATGATAATCCTATTTTATTGTCCTGTTTTTTAACGATTTGCTTTTCTGTCTGTTGCTGAGAATGTGCAGGAAGGTGCTGGTTTTACCTGTTTGCCTTCTGAGCAATGAAGCCTCAAACACTTTACTCGCATGACATCCAAAACCAAGTTGCCTCTCTTGGATTTGAAAGGGTGTCCTAAGTGGAAAGTGACTCAATGGAATTAGTTGCTATTATATCTATTCCTAGTCTATAGGCCAAATCAGTATTTTGTCAGTGCAGGCAGCCACAGCTGGCTTGCTAGGGTCACCTTACTGTCATGAGGTTTACCTGAGATTTTGTATATTTGGGGGAAGTTTGTCAGGAAGGTCATGCAGGGAGATGAATTACAAAGAGGATTCTGTAAATGCAAGGCAGCTCAGAAGCAGCATTGCCATCTGTTACCATTTGCTGAAAGACTAATGGAATAGCTATGTGAGAATTTTTGCTTTCATATGGAAAAGTTAAATCTTTAGCCTTCCTAGTTCTAAAAAAAATAAATTGAAGGGTTCGGGTGGTGGTGGGGAAGGAGCCCAGGCCCAACACTCTGAAGAAAGTGAAAAGTAAATAGGTTTTTCTGGTTAGACCTTGTAAAGCTTTTAGAAGCACAGCACAAAAAAATTACATGCCATTTGTTTTGACGCCTGCCCCCCCTGCACTTGTGCCTGATACTGGTGGTATTCTTGAAGTTCCTGGGGAGAACTGCAAGGGAAGTACAGGTGAAGCAGGACATCCTTGAGATTGTGCTACCCAGTGGTATTATGGGAGACTTAATTTAGCTGAAAAGTGCTCTTCGCTCAAGAAGTTAAAATTATGGCTGGAGCTGAAAAAGTCAAGGTTTTAATCAAAACAGGTAGTTTAAGGCTAGCAGAGCAGAAAGATGGACTGAAATAGTAATAGTTCGTATGCAGAGTCTAGTTTCTGTTTAGCACTGAAAAGCTGTTCCACAAGAAGATTATTCAGACTGTGTGTCTGCAGGTAAACGTAAAGTTATATAGTATACGAAGTGAAAGGGGAAAAACGTCAACTGGGTGACAACGATGTGTGCATCCCAGCTGTGTTATGTGGGATCATAGACAGCAGAGGGCAGCCGCATATAATGCGCAGTGCAGTGAGCAGGGTTCAGTCTTTCCTGAAAAGTCACGCAGGCTGGGAGAGCACTGCTCAGTTAGGAGCCGCTCTAGGTCTGTGATTTTAAGTGCTATAGCCTGGTTGAATGCATGCTGCTGCTTGATATCTAATTACAATATAAACACTGGGGGTTTATAAAATTGGATTTTATAAAAATTGCACATTTATGTGAGTTATTTTCATGTTCATTTATAACTTCTTGGACAACTATGGTCAAATTTTCATTTTGATTGCCTTAATTTTTTTAAAAATGTCTTGAATAAGCTTAGGTCTCTTTAATTTTTGTGTGGAATGTAGAAAGTGTATTATGGTAATTTCTCTTACGTTCACAAGTAAAAGGAAACCTTGTAGAAAATAGAAAAGGGAAGAAATCAGAATTTCACCTTGAAATGGTATTTTCAAGCCTTTGAGCTTGAAAGTAAGTGAAAATCATAGTAAATTCCTATTTGAATTCTACAGTTGTAGACTATTTTCCTAAATATTCTTTAACATGACCATACTGCTGGCAGTGAAACCCACCTTACAATGAGTCTACTACTACTGAGTAATGAAAGCTCTACATGAGGCTGAATTTGTCGTCTTTCTTTTCACCTCTGGTCATTTTAAGAACATAAACAGCTTGGATGATAGAAAAGAATGATGGAACTGGAAAATGCTGATTATAAAAGGAGGATCCAGTGATCTCTCTAACAGAAAGCCTTTTAGTAGTGATTCACCATCGTGATGCCCATTCATCTGAGCAGTCAGGAAGGACGACCAGAAGAGCTAAAGATCTGGATCTTTATGATCTTTATACTTCATCTTTCAGAGTATCAAGTTACTTTGCCAATTTGCTGTATTTTTTATTGGCTCTCTTTGATTCCTTCAGGTACCTTCTTGGCCTTAACACCTTAATTTGATTGGGGGTGGAGGAGGGCTGCAGGCAGGGAAAAGAAAGACGATATAAAAGAGCCTCTCTCTGTATGTATGAATTAGCCATCAGTTCATGCCTGATAGCCCATTTAGGATTCCTTGTTTTTGAGGTGAAGTGTTACTTTTGAGAAACAATGCAACTCTTCTGCACAATTAACTGAAAACATCCTCTTCAGCACAGGTAGCCATTCGTGCCTGAAAGGACTGTTGTTAAAATATGAATTAAAGAGTAATTTGCAGTTAATAACATTCAGAAATGAAATTTATGTAGTGGAAATAATAAATGGAGAAATAATATCTGAAAACCAAAAATCATACTGACTTGCTAAAGCTGCACATTTGCCATTGGGATTTCTGCAAAACACTGTGATTTCTCCAAACAAAATCAGGTTCAAATTTTGGACTCGGGCTGGAACAGAGATAATAAGTATGTTGTAGTATTTATGTAAAACCTCATGGTTTTGGAAGGCAGAATTAGGAGTGCAGAAAACTACCTGCACTTGTCTACAAGACGTTTAGGTGACAGAATAGTGTTTCTAGTTTGATTTGCTACATTTTGCTGTCTCTAAGCAGCGTTATCCCAGCAAGAGAAGACTTGGTGAAAGAGCAAAAGGAGGAGGGCTTTGGACAGGGAATCAGTCCCCCAGAGTGGGTGAGGAGTTGGTACAGTGAGCATCTGTACCCATTTTCAGCATTTCCTCTAGAGATGCAGGAATGTGCTCCCTCCTCCCCTCTCCCTTCAGATTTTAATGGCTTTGCTTCCCTCTCACTGACAGCTCTGCTGTATTCCATTTCTAAACTGAGTGAGGTAAGATTTCATGCCAGTCTTCTCAACTGATGGCCCTGCCCTTGGGTGTCACGCTTGTCATCATGTGAGCATGATACTATTTGTGTTTGGCTATAAAAACAAACCAGCTTCAGAAATACTTAAAGCAAGTGGTCTTTTTTTTTAAGAAAAAAAAAAAAACAAACCAAAAAATTTCTGTTCTTTGTTAACTTGTGCTGTATTATCCCTTGAAAGGGTGCTCTTCAAGAACCAGTAGAGAGTGCTGAAGAAGTCCTATTCAATGCAGAATTATCAGTCTCCTTTATGCAGTACTCTTTTATGAAAGAAAATGTAATGATCTTACATTTCTTGACCTTAAGCTGCCAGTGTAATTCATTCCAATAGTGAGTAGAAGTGGTAATTTACACAAAAATGGTGAAGATTCCTGTATTTACAATTCTTACATGACTTAGGTGCCTTTGCAGTTTTTGCAATACTTTGTGCTGTGTTAAGGAAGAAACAAATATTTGCAAATTTGCATCAGTGACTCAGATTTTCCATATTGACTTATTTCATTGAAGGTAATTATAAATGTTCCATAAACACAACACTGAGCACTGTAGGGCAAACAACAAATAGCTCCTTTGGAAGGGTGTGCTGGATAGCTGTGAACATATATTTTGATTCCAGCAGAATTGTAGTTTAAATTTTTGAAGAAAATGATTGTGAGATCAAAACATGATTTATGAAAGCTTGACCCCAAAGTAAATGAAATATTTTTGGCCATTATTATAATGTGAAATTTTAAATGGGTTAACAGTTTCTCTCAGTGTTGACATGTTTTGCAGACACCAGTTGCATTAGACTTGGAATTGAAGAGTTCATTGGAATTGAAGGATTTGATGTTTCTGTATCTTTCTAGTGAGATAACATATATATATATATATATATATGGGAGAATATTCTCTGCTCCTGCTTTTACTGACTCAGGAGATACCACCTGCAGTGCTAATGGCACCTCATCTCCTCCCACAGTAAGGTCACCTTGGAATACTGAAATTCAAACCCTTCAGACTGAGACTTTAGGGCATGGGAGATATGTACACCAAATAACTTCATTTGCTTCCTGGGAGCTTCCCTATATTCTTCAGTCAAAAAGTTCTGTTGTATTACATAGGGAATACACATACCAGAAATGTCTAAAGACATGTCTAAAAGATCTGC